>DVZL01000697.1:0-21325 GCA_018236625.1 Lasaia peninsularis
GGGTTTTAAATGTGAGGTTTTATGTAGCGTGAATTTACTACGCTTCAAAAGTTCCGTCACAATCCATCCAGCCGTTTCATAAATTAGTGGATAACAAAGAGACGAACAGACAGATAAATAGACTAACGGATGGACGAAACGGACATAAATCTGAAAAATATATTATTTTGATATACGTAGTACCTTGTAAAAATACATATAAAGTTACTAAAAGCGGTTACTTTAAATTAATACGTTAATTACATACAGACAACTCATTTTAATTTATTTGTATAGAAATAGTATTACGAAGAAGAAAACTTTGTATTTTTGTACGTTTGTAAAGAATAAACCCAAAAACTATTGATTAAAATTCTTACTCCGACAAAAAGCTAAATTATATTAGAGTAACAAAGTTTATATACCCTGTCATGTACTCGTATCAATGATATTTTCTAGTACCTAATTTTTACTTTTTTCCGGTGAAGGAAAACACCGGAAACCCGGAACCATGTATGTGAATTCAACCTAATCTAGAATTGGGCCTAGTTTCGTTTGTTAAATGAAATGAAAATAATTTATTAGCCGAATATCTAGGTTGTAGAGTTTAGATAACAGACGCTCTGCATAAAAAGTGACACTTGTCGAATCCCCAGATTAGCTAGCCTGATATAATCCGATATAGTACAGGATAATGCTAAAACGAAAATGAGTACAAAGACTATCCATGGCCAGAAAAAATTTAGTATCCTTTTAAAAACCTCCGACACCTGAACAAAATAAAAATTTGGCTAAAAACGTCTTACATGGCATACACAGTGAAAAACCATTGATGATAGAACATAATTTATGTTTTACTATATTATCTCTAATATAGTAAAACATAAATTATGTTCTATCATCAATCCTTTGAATATTTTTAGTGTTGGTTCGGGTCCGCTGTGTGGAATAACTGGGTCATTATTAAAATAATTTCTGGTGGTACAGTGCTGTGCAGCAACTTGCCCGTGTTCTTAGATCTACCACCTTATCTATTCGTAACGCCATTGTGGTATTCTCGTGTTTCGATCTAGAGGGCGAGTTAGCGAGTAGACTTACACATCTGGTCTAACAGTCCGACCACGAGATAGCGATGCATCTACAAAATCTATTGTGTCTATAGACCTCGGTTGTCTCTTACCGTCAGGAGATTCGTGAGCTTGTTGCTATCTTAACCCACACAAATATCTATAATAAAACTTTGCCATAATATGTGTCCAAATTATGTAACTATAACTAGTTTTTAACATTTTAAAAGTTAATTAAAAAGCTAAAAAGTAAAATAATGATATTTAAACCTTAATCTATTCAGAAGATAATACGAAATAACGAAAATAAACATCGCCGCCGCGCTATGATCAGTGTGGCGCTACGCAAAGCAGCCCCAATCTATTTTGACATTGAAAATCTTGGACAAAGAAATCTGAATTGGCTTTTTTAGAGAACTATAACCGAGAAGCGAGTCAGTAAATGAGATAAAAAAAGTTACTAATGATCAACTTAAGCCTAAGGACTAAAAAAATTAAAATTTTTCATACCTATATTTAGGTATTTCTCTTGAAGGCATTCAATAAGGAAGGATTTTTCAAAAGTCAACCCCGATGGAGGTAAAATAGGAGAATAAAAGTTTGTATGAATTAAATATAGTTTATTAGATAGTTTAGTAAATTAAATAATTTTAATTTCTACTAGTTATGGTTGCGAGAATCATTTAGCTTGTGTAATATGTTTTACGTGTTATAAATTTGAATATTTTATTGTTTCAAAAATAAATTTAAATGAGGTTTCTGGCTGATGAATATCGACTAAAATATCAACGAATTGTAATAATGAGTTGATGTAGCTTTTGTATGATGTCACAAATTGCAAATGGCATATGGCGATTAATTATGGTCCAATTAAACAAAACTTTTGTCAGTGAAATAAAACGATAAGTAGTATGTATTAATTATTTGCTGCAGCCTTCGTCCGCATTTAAATTTCATAAATAAGTTGCATAAGTTAAGCTCCTTGTTACATCAGCTGTCTGCCAGTGAAAGTCCCATCAAAATCAATCCAGCCGTTTTAGAGATTAGCGGACACAAACAGATAGATAAGAATTCAAAAAAATATTATATTGTTATAAGTACCTTTTAAACATATATATGCATTTAGTTATAAGCGGTTATTTTTATATTACATACAGACATTCCAATTTTATTTATTTGTATAGATTGTGTGAATATTTTTTGCATATTGTTAAATATATTTTAAGTCGAAACTTAATTAAAAGTGTGTTTAATGATTTTGTAAAAAATGGATTCATTTTCAGCTAATCGTGGGTCATAAGTATGTTCTCTCTTCGATGATATAGACATGACGATATTTATTTATTTATTCAGCTATATTTTATTTGTTTATGCGAGATACTTACGAGTTTTTATTTAATCAAATAAGTAAAATAAAAAATTGTAGTGCTGAAGGTCAATGATGACCTGGCCTATTACTAGGTGGTAGAGTCTTGCAACGAATCGCCCGGTTTGGTACCACCGCCTTACCTATTCCTGCCACAATAGCGTCAGTGCTCGCCAATGTCATGTTTGGAGGACAGGGTAGCCGGTAAACTTACTCACGCAAGAGGCTTACCATCCCAGTCTCAGATTGGCATCGCACCATTTCGACCTTTGGTGTCTATAGGCGACG
This sequence comes from Lasaia peninsularis, assembly GCA_018236625.1. Classification (NCBI taxonomy): domain Eukaryota; kingdom Metazoa; phylum Arthropoda; class Insecta; order Lepidoptera; family Riodinidae; genus Lasaia; species Lasaia peninsularis. The sequence goes on from DVZL01000697.1 coordinate 2,701, forward strand.
TGTATTTCTTTCCATCAGGAAATCCGTCTGCTTGTTTGCCTTCCAATATCATAAAAAAATATTCAGATTGAAACCAAACAAAAGTACGTAAAATATTGATGAAACTTTAATTCTATTTATAAACGTGTATTGTTTAAATGCCTGCCAACACTTAAGATGATAGGGGTGAGTTGTTATTCTGAGAATAGGACGTTCATACTTTTACGGCTTATAACGTAGGTATATAGAAAAGTATGAAAAAATAAACAATTTTACCCTCTAATATCTACATTATGACAGAGATAGGTGATGTGGTGATTTCAAGGAGAAGTCGTTTATATGAGTACAAGAGCTGGCATAAAACACAATTTTATTCACAGTTGCTCGAATTCTTCGGGGCTGGAACCGCCGCGGTCGTTACTCCTATCAACAGAATCGGATATTTGGACACTAACATAGATATTCCTACCACAAAGCATGCCCAACCAGTATACCGGAGGCTGAAGGACACGCTTTTGGCCATCCAATATGGCCACATCGCTGACCATCCCTATGTCAAGGTGATATCGTAGTACCAACTTAGCGGAAGCTAAACAAATTATTTGAATTTTATAAACTGCAAAAACAGTGAATAGTGAACTAGTGTTGTACTTTCTAGTAATATATATAGCTTCGACCAAATTTGATAAGTGTATTACCACTTTAGTAAATCGATCTAGTGACTTATTAATAGTGAGGATTGCGCTGATACGAAGCTAGCGGACAGGTGACCGGCCCAGCGACACCGCTTGGTCCGTGTTATGAGAATTTTAACTGTGCAACATTTAATAATTATTATGATATCTCGAGCGATGACCAATTAAAAAACATGAAAATCGGTCCAATCGTTATTGAATTATAAATATTTATTTTATAAGTAGATAACACATCTGTGTTTTTTGTTTAAGTGTGTTTTGTTACTTGAAATGTACAGTCGGCCGAGTATGTTACGCAGATAGCGCAAATTAACGAACCTATTTAAAACTTAGTAAATAATTGGCTTTTCGATAAATACTATATCAGTTTCAAAGTTTGTTTTATGCGCTCTGTTTATTATTTGGTAAACTGTACCCCATGCCTATTTATAAGTTTTGGCGTATTGTGTACATTAATAAAATTTAGTTTTTTATAAATAAGTGTGGTTAAATAAACAACGAAAATTGTCTAAAGAATTGTAATAATAATCTAAGATCAAATATATAATTGCCGGATTTTTCATAACAATTTTAGATATCATTACTTACTTTGCATTATTTTCACTATTAAATACAATTATTATAATTTTTATACTTTGCCACTTTATCTGCACTACTCAGTACAAATAAAATGTGTAAAAGAAAAGAATGAGTGAAAAGATGCGATCCATTTGAATATTGCAGATAACATGCGCAAAATCTGGTGACAGCTGGCCACTTGACAGCAAATATTATTATCTGTAAAAAAACTTGAAATCTAATCTAATATTTTTTACTACACATAATGTGATTCTTAAGTATCTGATTTGTTCATTGTAGTTATTAGAATTATCACTTTTATGATACTAATGGCGTCATGTCAAGTAGAAAGTGGTAGTCAATATATACTTACCGATACCCTTGCTCCAATTTCGCGAGTGTTCCGGGCTTTCGAAGATAGCAATGTCTTTGTGATGTAACATGATACATTTAAACAATACTTTATCACAAAAGCAAACTACCTCTATGCTATTATAGAATAGAGCTGCAGTTGTTAGTTTTACACGTAGGTTGCTGCTTGCAGATAATAGTATAGCAGTACAGTACATATAACAATTGATTAACTTTATTGATTTTCAAAGATTATTTTGACTATCACTTTTCATGGTGGTGACTACTAATGACTAAACTTACTAGTACAAGTAGTATTGACTGGTATATATTTGTAGATAACTGTACTTACATCGTTTAAAAGTAAATCCAGAACCAAATCATTAACACGGGTATTGAACTGTCAATTTTTTAACTATAGTGGCATTGTATCTATTATAATCTCATTTTCAGAATTAAGTTAGCCCGTATTAATACTATGTTTTAAAATTATTCCTTTTTGTTATTGTATTATTTAACTAGGGCTGTAAAGTAAGTAAGTTTCCGATCACATTTAGTGTTATTTTTTACTGCCCAAAACTTGTATTTGTTTCTGCTTAATGTTGCTTGAAAGAGGCAACTATTAATGCATCTTTGCTAGGTGACATTTCTCGTCCGGAGGAAGGTAGAAAAAAACAAATGGAATCTTATTAATTAACTTCCTCAGATTGCTACCTTAGTAACATATTCTATATCACAAAAAATTGATGATAGCCAGGTAAAGATAGTAAGATTAGATTCTAGCTCATATATACAAAGGTTTCTAAATAGAAATCAATTGATAGGTACTTTGGAATAATATTTGATAATTATTGAATGTGGGTATGTTTTGTATTAAATAATTCTCTGACATAGTTATGTAGAATGTAGATATTAAAATCAGAGACATGTTTACTTGATGAAACTTTGTCTCGTACTAAACATTTAAAAAACATTCATAGATAATGCATTTTTAATGGGTAAACAAAGTATCACATATAATAGACTATCTAAATACAAATATTCGTCATAATTATAAGAGCCGTCTCATAGAAACCAATCACATACACTAAACAATTGCTTGTTTAAACTGAAGAATTATTTTATATTATGTAATAAGTAGTTATGTATAATATGTATATAATATTAGGTTTGTGATTGTATTGTCTCTTGCGTCCTCAAAGCTGTGCCTATTTCTTTTACATTTTTATATATTTATTATTAGCAAGTTGTGAAGTAGCATTTAGTGAGTTGGTAGGTACAGGGCCCGATCCAGTTATTTCGCCGCTCCGGGCAAAATAATGTTTGCCGTCTTTTACCCGTGCGTTATTTTATTCACGGTGTCATTTTAACCTATAAAAAGACTATTTTTGCCGCCCCTCATTTTTACCGCCCGGGCAATCGATCTAGGGGAAGATCGGGCCCTAGGTAGGTATAGGGAGCAGGGTCTAGGTAACACCAACCGTATTATTCAATATGGACTTGGTTACCTGAATGAATGTGGCATCGTTGGCGCTTGATGAAACCTCCAGATGTTCATATTTTAAATAAAAAACACATGTACATTTATACATATTGTTATTGAAAATTGTTTATGAAATAGCTGACCGGGTTCGCCTTTTACAGCGTCATCGGGGCTACTAAAAGTTTCGTAAGTGATTTTCAATCTCACCTCCGCGGTTGGGTGAATTATAATAAAAAAAATATCTGAAAAGCATAAAGTCTTAAGGTTGGATTTGTGCCAGATATGACGATGGATTTCTCAACTGTCCCATCATGGGTGCATATGTAGATACCTCAGCCTAACCTTTCGGAAATATTGATGTGACAAATGTGGAAAATTACTTTTTTATATAAAATATCAAGATGTGCATTTATGTGAGGATTTTTTTCGGGAAATAATATGAGTGAAGACTGCACTGTTAGTAGGTAGGTAAAAAGCAATTGCGTTTGATTTGAAATGCGTATTCGTATGACGCAGTGTTTGACCTAAAACTGTTAAGCTTTCGTCAGCTTGTAATAAACATCACAAGGGCGATGTGCTATAAGATTAAAATGTGAGATATTATTATCAAAATAAGGACAACGCAAATGGGAAAACAATAACACACTAAGTAAAATACATATTGTTTAATGGAGAACTTTCTTGATAAACTCGTTGAAATCTTATCGCAAATATGTATTATTAAATATTTATCACGCATTCGGCTAACAAACGAGATACGTGACTGTATATACTAGCATTTTGATATATATTTTAAATTATGATTGCGCCTCTTTAATAAAATGTGGCATTTTGTTTTTCTAGTCTAAGAATCTTTATTTTTGTAAATTATTTATGAATATAAGGTACTGATTGCTGTTTTTACTTTTTTTTTCCCTTTAACCGTCATCAAAACTTTTTAATGGATGTGTTTGTAATTTTTTCTGCATTATACAAGCTTTTATTTAACTTGCACTCTATGTTTGGGTGGAATCGTGCAACTCAATTTTGACGTTTAGCTTGAATGAAGATGAATGCTATGTGACGTCATTCTAAATCCAACATGGCGGAACACCAAAGATGGCAGTCTACCTGTTTCTAATGTAAGTCTATAATAGGGGTATCAAATTAATGGACTTACTTAGAATAGCACTGTAAGGCGTTTGGTAATAACTTTTTGTGAAAAAAATTAGAAGTAAAAAAACTATTTTAAAAAACACGCTTTTATTTAAAAGAAATTAAAAAAATCGTTTAAAACTTTTACTATAAAACGTCACTACACTATTATCTATAAAAGCTTGTCTCGAGATCCTTAAATCACCAAGTCAGAATCTAATACCCATTATCACGGTAAAGTCGAGGTGAATTCCTAACTATGCAAGGTATGGTGTATTTTAAGAAATGACTTACGAATAATAGTTTTCACTAAAAGCAATAAAAATAAAAAGTTCTCGATTTGAAGGTCACTCGAGACTTTCAACAAGCACACAGCTCTTGATTATAAGGGATAACTGTGTGTGTGTGTGTGTGTGTGTGAAATCGATGGACATACATAAAAAAAGGATTCCGACGACTTGAGAACCTCCTCCTTTTTTGAAGTGGGTTAAAAACTGAATAGATTACAAAATGAAATTGAATAATGCAATATTTGTTCGGAAAATTTCTTTGTACATTGGCGCCAGGTGACATAAATAATGTGGAGTTTTTATACTAAAATAATTAAAATACGTTGAATTAATGTTTTATTCATGTTTAAAAAATTACAAAAGACAGCTTCGCTAAGTTATTCCGGTGGTAGTGGTAGGTCGTCGTCGAAGTCATCTATCTTATGTTGTGAACGGCTGAGAGACCGAGATATAGGTTTAGTCTCCCGGTGATTAGCTTCCCGAGATGTCTCTGAGTTATGCCTGGGGACAAAATTAGTCAAAAAAAATTAAGTAATATTAACTAACCTAATATTTATTTAATAAATATAATACATAAATATTACTGTAAAAATTAAACAAATTGATCTAACTCTGAAGTAAGCAAATTAAATGCTTGTGTTAATGGTGTTAGTCAACGTTACTAATACAAAGAAATACAATACAAAGATACAAGAATAAATTTAATAAAACCCAGACCCGAAAACACAAACATCTATGTTCATCACACAAATGTCTGACCCCGTCGGGAATCGAACCCGAGCCTCGCAGTAAGCCGATGCGGTTAGGCGTGTACGTGAGCCACTCGGCCAACGAGGCGGTCAATTATTTGAATCTATTGCTTCAATAAGCAAAAACTGGATTGAGTTCCCACTTATTTTTAAAGACTATTGTATAAAAAAAACGATGTAGCTATCTACATAATTATATTTATTATATACTTATATTTATTATTGTACACAAAACAAATATACATATTTTTATTTATTGCAAAACTCAAAGAACATAAATTTAAAAAAATAGCGACAAAATGAAACGCACAAAGGCGAGCTTATCAGTTGTAGTCAACCCTGAATAACATAATGCTGTGATTGAAAAATGTAAGGCATCGTGTTCAACAAAACAAATATGTATACCTATGTCAAAATATTACTAACATTATTTGTAAAAAAACAAAAAACTTTTTAGGAAAATCTTTTATTATTTTTGGAGTTAGTTAGTTAGTTTCTTTCGTTTGATACCCATATTGTAGAAGTGCAATAAAAATAACTATTCTGCCTTCTTGAATGGACCGCCATATTGGATTTAGAATGACGTCACATTATTTTTCGAGTTGCTCTCAACGATCCCTTCCATTGAATGATATTGTAGAAGTGCTTTAAAAATAACTATTCCAACATCTTGTTTGGTCCGCCATATTGGATTTAGAATGATGTCATGTACCTTATCGTGCATTGTCATCCAAACTAAGCCTGTATACAAAATTTTGAGCTCAATCGGATGAAGATATCTACTTCAAAATTTAATAAATTGCAAGTTAAATAAAAGATTTTAATAAAAATAAAGTATTTATAAAAAAAATATATATATACCTATACAAAATTTCAAGAAAATCGTTCGAGCCGATTCCCAGATCGTTGATCGTTACAAGAATTGCTCGAATAAAGGTAGGTATTAGATTAGATAGATTAATTGTACACAAGTAGTTAAATAAAATTAGAGTGTTCATATGTCACATTGAAATAACCGCTTTTTACTAAACGCATATACATATGTTCGATCAATTTGTGTAATTTGTCCAGTAACAATTATAATTTAGTTATTTATTAAGTGCTCGTAGTATAGATAAGGTTGTGCGAGATGTGTGCGATCGTGACACTTTGCACTCGATACTCAGCCTACCACACAAGGGACCTGGCGTATAGATATGTATGTATAATTAACCAGTAGGTAAGTAAGAGTAAGTACTGCGCATTTAAGACAATAACCAATTAATTATTTACGTAAGTTACTTCTAATTCATTAATTCTAATTAAAACATGAATGAAAAGCGTTCAATATTGATTAATCTGACCTTGTGACGTGAACTGGTGCTAAGTCTGGAAAGCGAGAAGTGACATCTACGCATTACCCTACTACCTATCAAATTAATTTAATTATACATACCTACATATCTTCACGCCACATTCATTGCAAGGTAGGCAGAGAGTATTGAGTGCCACGTTTTGAGCTTTGTTCAGCGCTTTTTGATTTTTTTCTATATAATTCTAGCAGACCTGGCCCCGAGTTGTTGTAGCTAAGGTTTATGAAGCTAATACCGGGACACCGAGCACCAAATAAAAGTATGCGTATGGATGTGTGTGTGTGTGTGTGGGTGGTCATCTCATCATTCGTGAACGGATGGAAAATATCGTTTATTATTTCTTGTATTATTTATGGCGATGAAAAGGTTTTTATGTAACACTGGGTAAACTTCATGGAACATAGAAAAGTTAAACATTTTAATTTTGGCCTTACAAACTGTAACGGTCAATGTCCGGCGGTAAAAAGTTTTCCGGGTCAGTTTGGTGCAAAATCGAATTCTAAAGTCCATTAAGATCAAAATCGTGTTTTAGCTGTTTTATTTTTCGTATCGTTTTATTCAATAATTCAATCAAAAGACAGAAAATGATGTAATAAATAGCACATCAGAGTGATATTACCTACCACTTACCAGTTTATTAAATTTAGCTGATGACATAAAACATTTCGTTTGCAAACACGTAATATATGTATATAGATTAACATAATATGTAATACATGTATATACATGAACATGAAACCTTGTACATGTAATGTGAAAATAAACGCTTCACTATGTTTAGCAAGTTCTGTACATTTCTATTGAACCTTTCAATTTATTATATCAAATCTGCATTTCAAGTTTTTTGAAAGTACACGTTATCTCAATGTTAATGCTTTCTATGTAAATACAAATTTCTATTTTAAATAATTAGATACCCTGGAAAATATTAAAATGGATCTAACCCCAAAATAAGCAAATTACATGCTTGTGTTCCATAATACATATATTCCATAACACATATAATATGTCAGATGCTTATTATATTATACATAGAAATACTTACATAATAAATAATAATACTAATACCAGATTAAATGTAATAAACACACATACCCAGAAATAAAAAAAAACTGTGTTAATTACACAAATAAGTCGGAAAGCGGCAACTTTGAATAGCACAGCGGGAGAATAGTGGTTATTTTCCGCCCAAAGGGCAGAAAGACTTTTCAACAGACCATTTGACCGCCTCGTTGGCCGAGTGAGTTCTCCTATTACCCGTTTCCCCGTAAGAAAGCATTTCCCCGCGGTAAAAAGTAGCATATGTTCAGCAGGAATAATATCGGCTTCTAATGGTAAAAGATTATTTCAAATCGGTCCTGTAGTTTCGGAGTCTGTTCAATACAAACAAACAAATAAACAAACAATCAAATCTTTCCTCTTTATAATATTAGTATGGGCAAAAACTTTAAAATCGCCGATATCCGAATCTTATACAAGGAAAAATCTTCTAAATTGAAATCAAAACCTCAAACATAATAACATTTACTTACATGTAGGTATTGTAATCTTACTTCTTAGTAACACATCATATTTGCCAAGGGATTTTGGCGGTTTTAAGACTGTACTACGCTCATTAATGTTTTCTTAATATTTAAATAAACTGAATCATACTGCATTCTCTTGCAAATTTGTATTGTTTCAAATAAAAATTAATGTTATCTTCACGCCAGGTCCCTGCAGAGTAGACAGAGAGTATCGAATGCCAAATGTCACGATACCTACAACTTGCCTAGCTTCCTCCACATTCATCATTCTCTTCATGCATGCACGCCAGTTACGGAGACTCTTGACACCACCCACAGGAGCTATTTGGTCGTGAAATGTACCCCGGATACCTACATCCATCCACGTTGTGTATTGTGTATCTGCTTTGTCAATCATTCATCTTTCATTATTCCCACATGAACCATCGGAGCATGCCTCTTTCATTTTTACAACGACACTTTCTTTCAATCCCACTCTTTCTCTGATATTACTTATTTTCATATTTAAATAGTCAATAAATAATATACTTATTAAAAATGTATCTTAAGATCTCAAATACCAAGATGAAAGAAATTGATTATAATTCTATTTAAAACCTCATATTATTGTTTGCAAAATGTATGTCGTGAACTCGTTTTTGCATTATCGGTATATTTATTGAATATTTACTTAGAAGATCTTGCCCGGGTCATCACAAAGGTAAAGTACGATAGCCGAAACCTTTCGCCACTGAACCCGCTAGACATGATTATATCATCATCTTTATTTCATCACATAAAAAAAAACACAAAAAATATTGTAGTTTTCAATGATAATATATGAATTTTATGGACAATTAATGGACTGTTACGTGACATTATTTTTGAAAATTTGATATAATATGTTTATAAAAATATCGGTTATTTTACGAGAAATTGTGATGACAGTAATAATATCCTTTGACAAAATATACAAATTGATTTAACCCCAAAGTATAACCCCAACCATACTAATATATAAATACTTATATAGACACTAGAATAAATTTAATAAACACCCAGACCCGGAAACTTACCACATGCAAAGGTGTTTCAATTTAATTATTGTTTTTTTGATTTTTAGTATTTGTTAACAATATAGTGACACAGAAATCTAACTATCACGGTTCAAGAGATACAGTCTGGTGACAAATAAACGGAGAGCGATGTATTTGGGTACGGAACCCTAAAAAAGACGAGCCCCTGAGTTTCTTTCGACGGATTTTCTTAAGGAGATATTCCAGTTCAATCCGGTGGTTTATTTTAGAGTTGTAAATTCGCGTCAGAATTAACGGTTATGTATAGTCTATGTTATGGAGGGTATAGGTAAGGAGGAACATATCTTAAAGAAGATTAACTAAAAATGTGTCCAGCTGTTGGTATAAATAACAGTTTAAAAACCTTCCAGATTGGCGCTAGTGGAAACTACAGTGTATGGTACGAACTATACCCTCCGGCATCTAGCGATCTTTGTTAAATCTTCCCAGGAAAAACGCTAATTAAAGTACCAAATCGAGCAAGAATCGGAATTCTAATCGTTGTAATATTACGTTTTATGATTAAATCTCATAAAAAATCATAAATTTCGAATTATTTCTCTTTGATTAGACGTTGCAATATGTATTTTCGAATTTGGCGCTTCTTTTCTTGTAACTACTGTATCGTCACCCTTATTTATGCGTTTTGACGGACATATTTTCATAATACGGATGTTCCTCCTTACCTATACCCTTCATATATATATGTGAAATTATATAGTTTTATTCTAAGGCAAGAAATAAAAAAATGTATTGCAAGTACAAAAAAACTGCTAAAAGTATTCTAAGCAATGCTGCCAATTGGCGTGGAATTCCCCGATTTGTGGGGAAGAGCGAGTCAGTGCGGGGAGCGAGCGGAGACTAGTTAAAACCGGGGAATGCCGGGGAATAAGCAATTTAATACAATTTGATGATTTTTTACGGTAAACAACATAACTAATTAAAAAAATGTCGAAATAAGAGTAAGAGAGGTAAAAAAAGCTCGTCGATTCTCGAACTACGATTTTATAAAAAAAAATAAGAGTAAGATAGGTAAAAAATTATTCGATATTATTTCGATACATCGCATCGGGGAATTTTCGGGGAATCGGTTAAATATGGCGGAGAAAATCGGGAAATTAAACCTTGTCTAGCGGGGAATTTAAAAATTTGCATTGGCAGCACTGATTTTAAGAGTACTCATGAAAATGAATTGTAAGTAACTACAAAAAATAGTTAAGAGTATAACAACTTACGTGAAGAATAGATTTTGATATATATTTTAGTTTACTTACATCCTTGAATGTACGCCGCTATCTGTGCGAGCGCTGAGGCGCTGTGACCGACTTGCAAATGGCGCCGAGTTGTTGCTTCCAGAACTTACTAGAAACAAAACATGAACATGACATCGAAAAATCTACTTCTGGACGACACCTGTCGGATAAATTCATAACTATTTCAGTTTTCATATAAACGTTATATTAAAGTGTAATTTATATTAGTACCAAGAGTGCTATTTTTATCTATTAAAGATTTTATTACAATGATTATCACTCGATGGTAATTCCAAAATAGCACTCTTGGTGCTAATATAAACGCAAAAATGATCGACTGATATATTGATGCACGGGTCCAACCCTTAGGGCTGGAAACTTAAAATTTCGCATGTATGTATTATGTTATATCGTAGGCATCCACAAGTAGGTGGAATAAGGGATGAATGTTTGTATGAACTAAGTAACTTCTAGTGCTAAATATAAAACTTACTTAAAATATTCGGATTTAAAATTAAAACCGTTATGATTACGATTATAAAACTATTCCATTTTTAATTTTTTAGAAGTGTTTAGCAATCAAAGAAGACAGTTATTTTGTAGTGACCGACCTCGTTGATCGGTGACTCGTTATTTATTTGGGAGTTTTTCGAGGGAAAAAATAGTCGCAGTATTTTTAAAAATTATTGAACGTGTACATATTTAGTAAAATTAGTAGGTACTTAGTAAAAATGCGAGTCCAGTTAGTGTATTATATATTTTCTCGATACCGCCAAATCTCACCCGATGAGCTTAGTTAAGGATGCCACCGCTTTACCTAAGACCCTGTGACATGACTTTATGACGACTCATGACTATTTTAAACTTGATGCAAATTAATTATACTTGACTAACGGCAGATACTTACGTTCATGCCAAAATTAAATAATCGAATTATTTATAAAACTATGACGTAATATTTGGCTTAATAATGTTTCATCTATCAAACTAGTTTCGAACATGAGATAACGTATTTCATGTGTATGTTTGTGTATTATATCTTACACCGGAAAAATCTAGTTTCGTTTATCTGAGGTCTGTGTACCATCAATCTGTCGAGTTTTAATTGGATCTGTATTTGTGTTGGGTGACATGCAGCAACAACATGTTCGTGACAGGAGTTAGATCATGAAGCTAAAGGTACTGTCTGGACATTACACTCGTAATAACGATCTGTTCCCAATATTAAACATTTATCTCAATCTCATAAAGCCGGCTCGTTTTGGCTACGTCTACAAAAAAATCGCAGAAATAAAGGTCGACAAATCTAGAGCGAGTGAATTAGTAGTGTAACCACCAAGTACAAGTTTATCTCCATAGATTAGATTTAATTAATATTAAAAATGCGAAAGTTTGTGTGTATGGATGTATGTTTTTTTCTCTTTCACGAAAAAACTACTGGACGAATTTATTTTACAGTAAAATAGCTTATACACGAGAAAAAAACACAAGCTACTTTTTTAACCGATCAAATTACAAAGAGGTTACGTTTTTAGGCAATAAGTATTACACGTCGGAAACACCAGCTCTTTGAAAACTCACGCGGGTGAAGCCGCGGCTACAAAGCGAAACTGTACAATTTGTATCAGTACGTATCGAAGCCATAAAACTCAAAGATGCATGGATAAAATTTTACATCCATTGTGAATAAAATATTACTCCCAAACCCTCGAAGGCGTATGCACCGATAGTCGGCGATATCAGAGGTTTCATGATGTGACAAATCCATCGCTATATCGGACACAAATCCAAGTCAAGGTCATGTTTCTGAGATACACTGAAAAAACTCATAGTACAAGTTGTCATTCCCGAGATTTGAAACCGGGACTATCAAAGTTGAGTAAAATTTGCACACCGACTAAGATCGACCATAGAAGCGATTTTGTTTTTCGTATGATTCAAAATCACTTTAAGAAATAAGGATAACAAACAGAATTCCACCATCATATGATTATTACATAGTATAAAACAAAGTCGCTTTCTCTGTCCCTGTATCCCAATGTATGCTTAAATCTTTAAAACTACGCAATGGATTTGGATACAATTTTCTTATTTAACATTTTAATAGTAGTTTTGAGATGACTGTACCGAATAAAATAATGATTAGGATGTTTCCTTATCATGCCACTTACGTACCTCGGTGTTGGTCTATAGACGACTGGCTCATTCCAGATGACACACTCCCAGACGATGTTACAGCAACTGATAATAAAAATATATGTAGGTATTTATGGTTTTTTCAAGTAACCTTCATCTATATTTCACATATTATACATATAATTGAAGATAATGAGTTGGCAACTATGTAATTGCGGTTTTTTTTGAAAATCAAAGACAATTTTTCATGGAACTAAATAACTTTATTCTGTAATATATTACCCGTTTTGATCGATGATCCTTTGTCATCTTTCAGGCAGCATCATAATCCTACGTTCATAAAAGTTCTGGTTTTTATTAACAACATTATTACATTTTTTGAACGTCAAGTACAAAATATATACTGTAACTGTTATTTTTGTTATAATTTATTTTAACAATTCACATAAGAAAAAGAAGTATATATTATGTAAGTCAATGACAGAATAAAATCATTAAAATGTAAAGCTAAGGTATATAAATTGATTTATAAATGCCAACGAAAATATTCAAACAGTTCATAGATTTATTCCACTTAAATAATCATTAACATTATAATAGGCCTTCTTCAATAAAGTATTTTTAATTATTTAAATTTCTTCTTAAGTAAGGAGGTGACCTCATCTGGAATTTTATTGTAAATTCGTACACATAGGCCCATGAAACAATTTTAGAACTTTTAAAATCTAAATCTTTGAATAGCCAGTTTATTTTTTATATTTTCTCACGTCGATACTTGGTTGGCAACGTCATAAAACGTGATCAACATGTTATTTATAAACATTTGACTTTTAAGCACCTACCTATCTATTAAGAAATGAAAATATACTCTTGTTTGCCCTTCAATAATAATTAAAACTAGGTACTTTTCTCTGTTAAGGACCCTCGGTTGTTTGGTGGTTCGTACTTCGGACTTCCATTATGGTAGTCTAAGTTGGAACGCCTAAATTTACCTTAAGACTTTGTCCAGAAGGGGCAAGTCCACCGCGAAATATTTCGCCCGACAAGTACCTCCTTCTGGACTAGGTCTTAATACCATTTAAGTTTAATAGTATATATACTTGAAGACTGAATATAATAACTATTTATGCCGTTTTTGTGCACCAAAAACAAAGATAAAATGACAAAATAAACATCACATAAAAATAATACTTAGAAACAATATGATACACAAAGGCGGCCTTATCGCTAAGTCAGTGTTCTCCGTTTTTTTCAGACTACCTTATGGTATGGAAAATAAGACAGAGAGATATTGGTCAGAGGTGCTCTTAACAGGCCACATAAAAATCCTATTGCGAATTCTTTAGTTGCTGTCCGTTAGTCTCGCTAAAACTCGAGAACAGCTGGACCGATTTGGCTAATTTTGGTTTTGAATTATTTGTGGTAGTTCAAGGAACGTTTAAAAGGTGACTACATATAAAATTACGTTTCTACAATTTCGTTTTCCCACAGGAACTTTTCCCATCAGAAACACTTGACTTTTGGCCCGTTATTCAAAAAACAATTAAAAGATACAGAATGGTGAAAAATACAGAATAAATGAAATTCAAAGATATTTTTTTAACAATTTTATAGGTGCGCGAGTCCGGTTCGCACTTGGCCTGTTTTTAATTCGTAACAAATTTTTGTTCGTTTTAATATTTGTTTCGTTTTAGCTTACGTCAAGTGTTATCAGAGTTCAGAGTTGGAGATAGGCTGTTCGCGCTTGATGTCAATGTGCTAATAAACAAAACGTGTGTTATGTTCTTACGCACGGCTTACTTATAAAAATATTGCGATAACACTCGCTGGGATTCCGTCAAACTTGATAAAGTGCATGGATCCACGTTCATTCGGCCTTTTGGTGTCATCAATGGATTTGCCGAAATGAAAGTTTACTAACAGACACTAAAAAACAAGGAGCATCTCTAATAATGACTAGCTGTACCCGCGACTTCGTCCGCATTTTTATTTAATTATTTTATTTTACAAATTTCTAAAATAAAAATAGTCACTTATTAAATTAGCTGTCTGCCAGTGAAAGTCTCGTCAAAATCTGTCCAGTCATTTCAGAGATTAGCCGGTACAAATAGACAGATAACAATTCTAAAAAATACTGTTTTGGTAAATGTATTTGGTATTTGGTATACGGTTTTGGTATTTGTGTATCTTATAAACATACATACAGCATTCTTAGTATTATAGTGACTTAACTCAAAATTTACGAAATACTCGATTTTACCATTTCACCATAAATATAAACATACATTGTTATTGTGTATTCAAACGACTAATCCACAAAATTTGGTTAAAACAAATCGCTTAAACGAAAGATATATATCAAGATGTATTCAATACTATAGTTTTTGAAAACTTTCTTGCTCATTTATCTTAAATTGTATTTTTTGAATTCGGTCACTTTAATTCTAAGCGTGCGATACGTATTTAACAGAAATCGGTTATTTTAATATTACATACCTACAGATAATACAATTTTATTAATAATTAATTGTACCTATTTATATAGGTAATGTAATTACTTATATATTTTGCAATAAATTTATAAAAATACATTACTCAGAAATAATTCAAGTGGACTGAGTTATTTTTGAAAATAATATGTTTTGCGTCCTTCATATTCAGGGTTAAGTTGGGGTAACGAGATGATAAATGATTTGTAGAGTATACTCCTAATTTAATATCTATACAAATACATACAGTTTATCTGTACAAATAAATAGAATTGGAGTGTATGTTTTCTACTGAATGCATATGCATGTTTACAAGGCACACATACCAACATAATATTTTTTAGAATTGTTGTCTGTCTATCCGTCTGTCTGTCTGTTTGTACATGCTGATATCGCTCTGAAACGGCTGGACCGGTTTTGAAGTGACTTTCACCGGCAGACTATATATTTATTTCAGAATTTCATTTTAGCAGTCTGGTCCAGTCCAGGTTCGATCCCCGCTATGTACCAGTGACTTTTTCCAACTTTTATGAGTGCTCTTAAACCCGGGATTTGTGCCCGATATGGCGACGGACTTGCCATCTGTTGAATTTATTTATTATTTTTTATTTTAATTTGATATGAATTTTTAGTTTTCAATGGGTTTACGGTTAATTAACATACCTATTTCTAAAAAGACATTATAAATTACACGACCTTTTTTGGCGTAAATGGCAAACGTTTAACAAGTTGCAATTGTTGCCTAATCAAGGTTACGTAGATAATGTTATATAGGTCAATATTGCTACAGTATCTATTTTATGTAATGTTAAATATTCCTATCATTTAAGCATATGAGTAAAGATCATACAGAGAGTTAGTTAGAACGTTAAATCTTAAAGAAGAAAAATAAAAAATACAAAAAAATGCAACAAAAGAAAATTCAAAAAAGGCAAGATTATATCTATATTCTTACCGAGATTTCTACCCGCCAACCCAAAAGCACAAAAGGATCACGCGATTCGACACATTACAAACGCTGTGTTTTTAGTCATGTTTTTCATATCTATAAGTAATTCATTGTACTGTCCGTAATCCTTGTATTAAAAATACTGATTTGCACGTGTACGGTCCACGCGTGTCGAGATATGGCAAAATATACTATGATTACCTATGCCTTATTTCGAAAATACTTATTTTTGGTAGAAAAAAAGTGGTCTTTAGCAGAAGCAACCCGTTACAAAGAAACATAATGTTTTCCGTTTCATCAAGGATATATGCATGAACTTTATTGCGGACTAATATATAGAATAGAAAAGAATATTTAATTCTTAATTGTGCATCAAAAAATACAAAAAGATAAACATACAAAGTAAAACTTAAAGACTAAATGATACACAAAGGCGGCCTTATCAACAAGTCAGCGATATAACTTTTTCAAGAACATCTAATTATTCATTTTTTATATACACGCTTATATTAATTGATACACAAAGGCGGTCTTGTAAATAGATGATTCCAGATAATGGGCTTTAGATAGTCCCTAAAAAATGTAGATGTGCGTGTGTAATATTTACTGTATTTAGCGGTTACTTGGGAAAGGTAATTAGTAGATCTAAGGCTATAATTTAAAAAAAACCTTAGATTATTTTTTTAAATTTAAAATTGTTCAAATAACTCACCTTGCTCCTGTTGTTTCATTCTGGCTTGAGCTCGCTGCAATTCTCTAGTCCATATATTTGTTTCTGACAATCCCTGGTCACCACACAGTTTCACTATTAGCTTGAGACCTGTTAAAACATAGTTTAAAGTCTTATGATTCAAACATAATCGGTATACTATATTACAAATACATATATTTAGTTTTAGATATGTAACAGAATATTCTAGATTCTACAGCACATCCTTCTGTTACTATTATTTTTGGTAATATATTCGTGCTAGTATTTTTTTTACCGTAAAAAATTGCATAGTCCTAAATCCCCATTTAAAAAAAATTGTATGTTTCTAATTATTTTTTGTCTGGGTAAGATAATCAAGTGTTCCGAAACAATTTTAATATTTTGGACACGTACAGATAGACGTATACAAATTACACAGATTGATCTAGCCCCAAAAGTAAGTAATATATGCTTGTGTTATAGGTGTTAATCAACACTACTAATACATATAAATATATACTGGCATAAATTGATTAAACACCCAGATCTAGAAATACAGACATCAATGTTCATCACACATGCCTGTCTCCGTCGGAAATTGAATCTGAGCCTTGTGGATGGTCGTTGGAATTAGGGTTGTACGCGTATCTTAATAAAGACAATAATTCCATTAATCTAAGGTTATGATTATTAAGATTACAAGCAGACGGGTCTCCTGATGGTAAGAGACAATTGTGGCCTATAGACACCATAGATGTTAGTGCGTCGCTGTCCTGTGACCGTGGTGTTGCGGCCAGGGTCCATTCGAGCTGTTAAACACATATGCACTCTTACACCACGAAAACCGAGCAAGTACTATTATTAAAAGATAAGATAAACTTTGAAAAAACATGATTTAATAAACAAGTAAATGTTTTGATAAATTGCTTTCATTAATCTCAGATATTTACGAGAGATATGGATAGCCAACAAAGCATGTATATTATTAATAAATACCGTCACGCCATATCACCCGAAGGGTAGGCAGAGTTACATACTTATGCACATGGTTAACCAACGATAATAGACGATCCATGAGACAGGCGGCAAAACGCCATATCGAGCAATCCAAGATAAACTGAAAAAACTCATACAGCATAAGTCGTTGTCCTGTAGCCGGTATGTTAGACCTGATGTGACACTTCCACCGGCTAGTCTACCCTTCAAACCGGAACACGACAGTGACATTATGGCAGCAGGAACGGTTGGAGTACTAGATCCCCACTCGAGCGAGTTGCTGTACAGCACTCTACCACCAGTAAAATAAGCGTTAATTAAAATAAATATCTTCGTTAAATTTTTTACGCATGATTAAAAAAATAATTAAAAATAAATAAATATCGTCTCGCCCATATCCCCGAAAGGGTAAGCACATATGCACCATTTTATTACGATTAGCCGACGACATTAGGTCCCAGGATGTGACAGGTGCACAAATCTCGGACATGCGTCTTCAGAAAATAAACTTAAATTAGAAATACTAAAAATAAATTTAAAAAAAATGTGCTGAATATTTACGAGCAGTCTGTACGGGTCTGTACTTGCACTGTTTTGTTAAAATTCTTGAGTTAAGAGATTACGCAATTAAGTCTAGGCGTAGATTGTAGATAATATTTACACAAATAATATTTCAAGTGCCATTGATTAATTTTCAATTGTATATTTGAATGAGTTTATATATTGTAATAGATACCAACAAACATATGGATTGAGATCATGTTAATAAATGGACGACGCGTCGAATATACACACTTAACATGGTAATGGTGCGTTGTCAGCCCGAGACTTTTATGTCAATTCTTAATATTATAAAGAGGAAAAGTTTGTTTGTTTGTTTGGTTGTAATGAATAGGCTCCGAAACTACTGGACCGATTTTTAAAATTCTTTCACCATTC
>DVZL01000698.1:0-21313 GCA_018236625.1 Lasaia peninsularis
TGTATAATATGCAATCCTAACCATGAAGTATATTTTTATGTTTTTAAAAGTAACTATAATTCATTTGCAAATATCAAGTACTACATTATATTCTTTAAAATATTATCTATAGTCTAGTGAAAGAATTAAGTCGATACCATGTAAAATGACTGAGATACAAACAAAACAAAAAAAAAACTTTTAAACGCCGTTTTCTCGAAAGTAGCTTAAACCTAGTTATTGCACTCTTCGTTAAGACGGCAGAAATTTTACCTCGAGATATTCGGCATTACAAGGGGGTAATAGTAGAGATTAATATATCGTATTTTTCGATGGAAAGAATACAACATTTTTAGTTAATGTTACGAAAATGTAACTGTCACGCTAACATCCAGTACTTATAAAAACAACGCAGTCATTACCTCATCAGAGGATGATGGACGACACAGTACCATCTGTATACCTTACGTAACAAGGCAAGAAAAACCATAAAGTTAAAGGAACTAACTGGAGATTATGCTGCCAACTAGGTCCTGTCCCCAATATTAAACATTTATTGCATTCTCAAAGGTGTTTTGATTGTCACTTCTATGAATGTGGCAGAAAACGAATTTGGCCAGTCGAGAGTGAGTTATCAATACAATTTATTTGGGACAGTGTTTGTCAGAAGTTTTATCTCCAGATTAGATATTTAGCTTCATAATATTTTTTATAATATAAAAATTTAATGAATAGAGTATAAAAAAAAGTTTTTGCTTTCGCAATACAGTTAAAGCATCCTTATCCTTTATAATAGTACTCTCGTTTATCATATTCATTTAAGTACATTTTTTTCTAATTTAGGTGCACCGGATACGCGGGGCTATTGTGTATCTTTTTGACAGTTAAAAGACACGAACTCCGAGCCCGAATTTTCGTATATCCACTGTCAAATGGCGTGTTTCGTATTGTCTAATTATTCTCGTAACGTCACAGTAGTTGTTGGCTGGAATTAGACACTACGAAACATGCCATTTGACAGTGAATATACGAAAATTCGAGCTTGGAGTTCGTATCATTTAGCTGTCAAAAAGATACACAATAGCCCCGCAGGAGTGTTGACGACATTTGATCAATTACACTATTTTCTTGAAGATTTCTAAATTCTATCATATCTGTTTAGAAATACTTAATGCTCTAGTTGATTAGCGATCAAATTACTAAAAAAACATCGACACGCCCATATCCCTGAAAGAGTAGGCAGAGCTAAATATGCACCCACGATTTGCCGACGTTATGAAGATTTTATAGGTGACAAGTATGCCATATCAAGAACAAATCTTAGGAAGGTTACTCTCCAAGGAAGCGATGTAAAACTTTCAAATGAAATCTTGACAATACACATTTATTTTAATAAAGCGTTCTTAACGTGACCGTACTATAGTATAAATAATCATAAGCTTGTGTCATTTACAGACTGCAATGAAGATGAGGTGAAAAATAAATGATCAACTCCAGACGATCAATCGTGATTTATGTGCGAGTTTATGTGGTGTCTCTTTAGAGTGATTTATTTGGTTCGTTTTAATGAAATCGAAACAGAAGTACCAAACAAAAGCCGTGATTGACGTTTAGGTACCAGGATCGCATGAGTTACAGCAGCTCGCTAATGCACATATTACAGGCTCAGATGTACTGAATAATATCCCATTTAACATGTGCTCTTCCGTGTTATTCAGGCGTACGACGAGATAATAGAAACGCCTCTGGACATGCTAAATGTCTTAAAAGGAGAATGCTAATACAGAACCAAATGGATATTTCTGTGTGTCGATACTATGCTGGGCCTGAACGTAAATAAATCATGGTGAATGTATTTGTGCTTGGTTATGGTTATCTTTTAATATTTAAACAGAAAACTTTATGCATATAAGTGAATATATTGCGCTAACAGAAGAGTTTCGTTATTGAGATAATGAAATTTCACGTTACAGAGTGAAGAAAGTTTTTATTATTTTTAAATTGCAATCACTGACTGATGTAAAAAAAAATATCTTATAAATAAAAATAATGAAATTTTTTGTTCTCATAATAATGTGGTCTCATATGTGATATGGTCTTGTGCATCGTGTGCCTGTGTAACGAACTGCTTGATTTTAAAGCAGTGGGCTGCCATAAAAATCATCTGTTTTTTAAGTGTGGAAACGAAATTGTATACATTTAACAAAAATAATGGTGGAACTCTTATTTAATTAATTAGAATTAATAAATAAAATCAATAAAACAATGAATTTCAACCCCAAAAATAAAAAAAAATTAAAACAAACTTACTTGTTGCCAGTATTTTTGACGACAACTTATAATTTGAAGTGTACCTGCAATAAAAATGTAACAATTACATTGACGTCAAAAACAATTTAAATACTATGGAAATTTTTATAAGTAAAACTAAAAAAAATAGGTATAGTTGACGGACGGTTCGATAATGGAGGTAGTGTAAGCTTTTAATGTGCATTAGGTAAAACGTAACCTGTTTTGAATCGACTAAGTATTGTATAACACCGTGAGACCTGCAGGTTTACGTCCGGACAGAGTCAAGGCTGACCGCAACGAGGGTGACCATTCATTAAGGACCGTTCGGCCTTTTACCGTACACTGTCATAATATAATAAACTATTTAAATGTCACGTTAGAAAATCTTTATTGTGTAACTTTCCTGCACCCGTCCGATTCCAAACTGACTTACCAATTACAAATATTGAAATTATAATTTTGTATCAATGATGTTAGCGAACACTTAAAAGATGCTATGGCAGAGTAATCCTAAATAACGTGCCCAAGTCGGGATATACCACGTCGCCTATTCCTGTCGCCATAATGACAACGTTAATATTACCAAGCTTCGTCCCGGGCGGTACTTGCTGGTAGATTTGCATATAGGTCACCCCAACCCCAACCCCAGGATAACGATAGCATCTGTAACATCTTTGACATCTTTAAGCCTTGTTTGTCTCTTATCATTAGGAAAACCGCGTCCTTTTCGCTGTCTTATCACATATAAATGTGCTAAGTTCAAGGTTGAAGTCATGATATCATCGATTTTTTCCTAGTTAGTATTCTTGCAAGTAAATAGATGTTACGTTTATGTATTTACCTGATAATAATTGCTATACCTGGTAATAATAGGTTCAAACCGGATTAAACGTTTTAGAAATCCTCTCAATTATCAAAATAGTGGTCGCCGTAACCCACAACATGGCTGAAGCGAATTTAACAAGTAACATTACATCCGATCCCTATGTTCCCGCCGACCAGACAACCATTTCATCTATTTTATGTACTCATATATTTTTTTTCAAACGTGTACATAAAATAGGTAGTACATAGTAAAGAGCAATGTTAGTATATTTCAGAAAAGAATGACACAGGCTACTGCGACATTTTCAAATGTATTTTTTAACTATATATATACAAAAGAAAGACGGGTTTGTTACAACACTTATAACTCGAGATCTGCTGGACAAATTATCATGGTTTTTGATTCGTTTATTTATTTAAAACTTATTGTACACATGAGATATTACAGCAAACAAGAAAAATCGTTGTATTTGTCTCTATCCCAAACAGCAGAATAGATCTTAAAACAATGAAAACTAGATGAATAAATAGTTTTCAATAAATGAATAGTACATGTCAAACATTTGTTGTCCATCCTGTCAAATACTGTAAGTAATGATTGACATTTATGCATTATCTAAATTAATTTAAAAAAATAGTTACGTAGAAGTTTCTCAAATATTTGTGCGTCCGTACAGGAATACTGACAAATGTTTAACATTTAAGCGTGCGTCAGGAAATTTATTTTGTGAAATTAAAGTTCCTATTTCCGAAAACAATTTCTAAGATTTATTGTATAGGGTAACGAAAAATTATTTTTGTATTTTTAAAATTTTTATTCTCTTTCTGTATGTATTATTCATCATAATAAAATACTTGCATATATCTATCCATATTAAAAATTATTTTGCATCATTGTATTATGTTCATCAAAGCCTAAGTTAGTTTAGCTAACAGGTAACATGACATGCATTGACTGTTAAGCGGTACAAAGTTCGCCGGGTCAGCTAGTATTTAATATTTTCGATAGTTTACTTGTTTTTATTTGGATTATGAGAAAACATTATTTTTGTTATTAGAAGAATACTAATCTTATTTAAAACCTCAGCTATATTTGATCAACGTGAAAATTGAAGGAGTCCTTTGACTCCTTCAATTTTCACGTTTCAAGCTTCAAAGTAAATTTCAATTCTAAAACAATGTACTATATAAGCAAAACCCAAGTATAAGCTTTAAACTTAAAAGTATAATCTGGAACGCTGATTCATTGTAGTCACCAGAAAAACAGTTGAATCAAAACAATTATTTCGTATGACCGCCGCCCGCAATTTGGATATTTCGCCATCCCACTCTAAAGTTTTGTTATAAAAGAGACAGCATAATACATGTAATTACTTGCTGGCTCCCACGTTACAACTATTTATATAGTGATGTCCGTCGTATGTCACTCCAACTAATTTTAACTGTTATTTTGAACCGAATTTAAAATAAGGAGGTTTTTCAATTCGACCGTATATATGTGTTCTAACGTAATAGTTATTATTTATTTTACAGCCCGTGCTTTTTGCAATTCTTTCAGTAACTTTTGATATGTTTAAAAAAAAAGAAATTCATATATTATAATGTATATAGACGACACCGCATTTGAAGTCGGTTTATTGCACTTTTACTGCGCATCCATAGTACTAACAGAATATATGTAAGCATATCTTATAGATATTGATAATAACTAACTGTAGGTTTTAGCAGTAAGTACATAACAGTCTCAGGTTGGCAACGCACGGTACTTTTGATACGAAGCGAGCATTGATCTTTATAACCTTTGCCTTTAAAGAAGTTATGTAATACGTATTTTTGCAATTTGTGTGTTTTTGAGAAGAACTAGTCACCATCTACATCCAGCTACTAGGCACCACAAACCCAAGGTATACACAAACTTAAATTGAATTATTATTAAGAATTATTGACAAACTGGGTCTTCGGAACTGTTGGTCACCAGACAAGCGAACACAAAAATATTGTGAAACTCACCCACGTGGCAATATCCGTTGTAATAAAGTCAAAAATAATTGCACTTTTACTTTTAAGATTATACGTCAAATAGGATATTAAGAAATTTGTTTTGTCCGATTTTATAGTTAATTGTTTAACACTTTTAAAAATAATAATATAATTATTTCACTTCCTTAAAATCCCTACTAAGGTTTTTACGAGATTAACTTAGCAAACTAAACACTCGTTTTTAAAAGCTTTTATTTAACTTGCAATGTATGTATGTAAATATGTATGTTCGGGTGGAATCTTAGAATTCAATTTTGAAGTAGATATAGTTTTATAGGTTAGTTTGGGTGACAATGCACGATACATGACATCATTCTAAATCCAATATGGCGGACTAACCATGATGGCGGAATAATTATTTTTAATGCACTTCACAATATATCCATATTATATGAAAGGGCTCGTTGAGAGCAACTCGAAAAATAATAAAAGGTGTTTCTAAAAAGCTTTTTTCGCCTTTTAACTAATTCTATTATTTTATATATAGATGTCATTAAATATATTTTTTATTATTTTTTTAATTCTGGTATTCTTTTTTTCTGTTTTTTATTTTGTTTCTAATTATATTGTTTCTTTTTCCTTTGGTTCAAAGGTTGACTTGAAAAGAATGCTATACGCATTAACCTCTCCTTTTGTATACCTAACATATTTAATAAAACCGAAAGAAAATCTGTCAATTTTTCTGTTACGCTTTCAGCCTAAACTACTGAACCGAATGGAATAAAATTTGGTACAGAGATAGAGTTTACACTGGGAAATGAGAAACCTTTCATTGTAAAAAAGTAGGTATAAGTTTTTACTGGTCATAATTTAAGAAAGAATGAAGCTTAGGTTGTTGGAGGAGAAACAGATACCATTAACATGTTCCTATCATGTTATATTTGTAATAAAATTTTCCATCGTGTAAGACCACCGTACTTCTGTAAAGTGAACAGTGCTGATAAAATCATAATAACATCGATTGCAGCACCGAACGACTATCGTGACCACGATCGGGACAACGGCGGAATGGCCGTCACTAAAATGTCAATAGTAAGGAAGCTAACGGTGCCGGCTGTCCAACCTTTTTATTCGCTGTCACCGAACTTTATAAAATCGATAGCCGCTATTATCTTAAGATTCGAAATAAAAAATATTTTATGTGTTATCAATATCGAGATTTGTATAAGAACAAAACAATACACCACTATTTCGTCATTTTGGAATTAAGCATTGTTTACCAAATTTGAAGAATATTTCACACACGTCTAGAATAATTATATAACTATCATGTAAATTATAATTTTTAAAATATACCTTATATTAGTATTAATATTTTATGTCTTGAAACTAATCTGAAAACCAAAAAATGCACAAAAGGTCTTTAATTATGATTTACAACATAATCCGTCCATTACATTTTGATCAGATTTAAATTGTACCTACTAACTAGAAATCGTAGTGGAACAAAAACACACCAAAATTGATTCATCCAGTAAAAGTTACGAGAAAACAAATAAATCTTACATAATTTAAAACTTTTTACTTTTTAAATATTATTAAAAACAATTTGGTAGTTTTTGCAAAAAACTTGGCAGGTGGCTTCGTCCCTGACAGTATGAAGTTGTTATTTTATCTGTCACCTTTACCCTGGCTTCCGAACTCCTCGCTCCCGCCATAAACGCCTCTGCCGACCGGCTGTTTCGCAAGGAGAGCCCATTAACAGTAGGTCCTAATTGGTGTTGGATAGTATCGCATGTCATTAGCGAGCCGCGCGGTGGGTCTTCGCCCACGCTACTACACAATTACAACACGATTTACCTATACAATATCTTATAGATAAGGGATATTTGCTATATTTTTAATCGTCGGCGCTTGGTGAAACTTCCACATCAAGCAACTTAAGTTTAAAAAAGTGAACATGGTCGTCTATTTCAAAATTAATTTTCAATCATTCCTACTAATATTATAAACTAGCGACTCCCCCCGGCTTCGCACAGGTATACTATACATGTTATATACATAAAAACCTTCCTCTTGAATCACTCTATCAGTTAAAAAAAACACATCAAAATCCGTTACTCAGTTTTAAAGATTAAGCGTACATAGGGACAGACAAAAAGTTACTTAGTTTTATAATATGTAATGATACGAACTCTGTCGGTTACGCTTTCACGGCTGAACCGATTTTGATGAGATTTGGTACAAAGATAGACTTGACCTTGAAGTAGATTGGCTTAACAGACTACATAAAAATAGGATATATTATTATAAGTCGCAAAAATTTCTGCGCTTTGAAAATTATCTGGGTTCTTAAGTAATATGTGAAAAATTCTCCATAGAATAGTCAGATCTTACAATAAATATAAAAAATGTTTTAAAAGTAGTAGTATTTCAAAATATGTAGATGCCAAAGCCAAGCCAGCTGAGTTTCTTTACCCGGATCTTCTCAGGGAGTGGCCGCGTTCCGATCCGGTGATAAATTTAATGATGGTACCTACTTAATAAATTTGGAAGTGTCACATGTATGTTATATGTGAAATAAAATAGTTTATTTTCTATTTTTTCCTATAAGATAACTAACTAACAGCAGAACTCCTGATAGTAAGGAACTACCGGAACTCGTAATAGTGAGCACTGACGCAATGGTGGTAGAAATAGGTAAGGTGATGGTACCTAATTAAGACCACTGTTGAAATACACTGCACCATCTGTTGAATAAAGACTAACGTTTTTTAATCTTTCACTCAACGTTTGAAAAATTGAAAAAAAAAATGGATATGAAATCCCCATTTTCAGAAAACAGTGTACCTATATATTAACAAATAATAATGACTGATTATTATATATTATTTTAAAATACTCCATAACCCTTCAGGATTATAATATCACAAATCTGTTCTAATAATGTTATCACATTGTTCGTGATAAGATAATATATTATCATTATAATTAACAAGCGATCCGCCCCGGCTTCGTACGGATATTAGGCATGTTATATACAATAGCTGTGTTTTTTTATTTGTAAGTAGGTACATCATGTTTTTTGGACTTATATTTACTATAAAATTTACTTGCTGATGAAAAATTATTAATATAAAAAGAGAAAAAATAAAATAAACAATCGGACCGAGCTTTGAACCCAGGTTTTAAGGCATTTTAAGGCGCCCGATTTCCCAACAAACTATTCTAAGTTCGTAAATGGTGTCGAAATTTAACTTCGTATTCTAATGATGTTGTAGGAGGTTTTTATTCAATGAATGGCCGTTTTCAATAACCTATCAACGATAAGAGATAGGGCTACCGTAACCAGGCAACCATTGTTATTAATAACAATATCTCAGCAACAAAACTCTAGTAAGCCTAAGTTGTTCAAAACGACATTTTAAGAAAATAAAACCTAAAAAGGTATTAGATATAAACCTTTCTCCTAAATCACTATCTATTAAAAGAAGCCGCGTCAAAATCCGTTGGGGAGTTTTAAAGGTCTGAGCGTACGTAGGAACAGCTGGAATGGTAAGCGACTTTGTTTTGTACTGTGTAATACGGTTTATATATTTAGAAAAAAGATGTAAATATCAAATCTTTACAATATTCCCTTCATATTTACTACCGTCTTAGAAGACACTAGTATTTAAAATTAATAGTTTATTACATCCCAAGAGTGGTAAATAAAATTAAGGGTTTTTTTTCACTGCCCAAAGCAAATAAATTCTCTTTCGAAAGTCCGTTGTGTTTAGTAATAATTTAAAATGCGAACACGTTATAATCATTCAAGTACAAAGGTCTATTCTTCAAGCTGCTGACGTCAGGACTGACTCAGTGTAAATCTTCCTCGACTCTGAAACTGGTTACCGTATCGTAGGCGTATCTGTTTGTTGGCATTATTTAAGTTCAACCAAAACACCGTCGAACTTTAATATGCTCTTATAATATCGTTATATCAATATGCAGATTTTAGGGTTCCGTAATAAAAGAGTAAAAACGGGAGCATATTACTAAGACTCCACTGTCCGTCTGTCTGTCAAGAGGCTGTATCTCAGTAACAGCTGGATAGGTAGAAAAGTGAAATTTTCTCTGACGATGCGTTTTTATTGCTACTATAACAACAAATACGCTATAATAAAATATATTTATCTTGCAATATTTTTTCCAGCGTCATTTAGTAATCATTCATTGTTAGGTTTTTATAATGACGAATGTGATATTAATATTTACTAATAATAAACTAAACACACTCGAAATACTAATAAACTTGTGTTAATGATGATATTTTATTAAATTAAAACAAATTATTACTGATTGTAACGTTACCCACGAAATCACCGACACTCAAACGATAACTCATCGCTCAAGCCATCGTCACGAGACAAAAGGGCCGAAACAGTTAGTCCGAGTTCCGCTGGACGAACAAACGACGCGTCATTATAGAGCAACAATTTAATTGAGACCTCCCCAACCAAGGCTAATCGTTAATACGTCGTTTTGAAAACGTGAGAGACATCTCTTTTGAGAGTTCTACGTTGAATGGTTGGGGCTGTTAAATCTCAAGCATTTGTGGTGGTCGTAGTTTCTCCCAATTACATCGTCCATGGGCGGCAAGACTGTCGTGACCGCGGTCAAAAACTGACGCAAATTGTCGATACGCGTCGTGCCCACAATTACACGCCACCACGTCATGGAACAATCTAGATTCATATTTTTGAACAACGAACACATTCGATCGGTTTTTATTTTGAATCGTGTTCTAGTTTATAGTGGAAATAAAGCTCTTATGGTTTATTGTAATCGAATCAGACCTAAGCTAGGTTTGGGTCTGGTTTCCCGTCTGGATTGCAGATGGCAGTCGCTCTGAATAAAAATTGGCGCCCTTTTCAAATTCCTTACTTAAGTTAGCCCTCGATGTCATCTCATATAAAAAACGGGGTCAGACCAGGACGAACAAGACAAGAAATATCTTCAATATACAAGTTATTTTAATCAGAGAATATGTATGAATCGATACTATCATAAATACTATCATAAATTTACTATACATTATTTTAAAATTAATGTTAATAGTACTTTTTATTAAAACAATATAGTTTGTATAGCGATAGATATGCGTATTCTTAATTATTTTCTATAATTATAGACTAAAAAATTCAAAAGTATTTTTAAATGTGTTTTTTTATGTAAATTACTGAAATAACTACTATTTTCATAGAAATATTTTTTATACATAGTGATGTATTTTTTTATTATATAAACTAAATTAAAAAAATTGCTCCTAGTATTTTTGTATGTAAGCTACTAAAATTCCCACCAATTTTCAAATACATTTCACAAACTTGCCTACTTTAATATATGATACGAGCGTATCCCGTGACTTCTGTCGTGTTATATAAACGATGAATATTATATTTTAATTGCTTCCAGTGAAGTGAGAATGGATAAGTAAAGCTGAGATCAAGCCAAGTGACGTTAAATTAGAAAAAAATGCAATAGACGATAGGAACCGACAATAACTATACAATAATACAACGTTTTATTGTATTGCATGGTATTGTGTAGCTAGAGGATATAAATATCGACGAAATCAAGGGTATTAAATTTTTCGACGCGCGAGTTCATTTCTTAGTAGCTCAAAGGACAAGGAGTGTGACTGCGGGATCAATCCCTGTCTGAAATATCCCTCACCTAAACATTTATGAGCATTTGCTGTAAAACTGCCACTAAAATGTGACTTAAAATCAGGAAAATAAAACTGAGTTAAAAAACTCTTTTATTTTACTAAAATTAGTTGTTATATATTGAAAAATAATATGACTCATTCAGTTCAATGTAGAATAGGTACGTATTTATAATGAAATATTACGACTTCCCGAGGTCTGTTACAATAAGATATCGCACTGTCATCCGCTCGCTTTGTCAGAAAGAAACCATTTTTTTTGTGTTTTCAGTAAATACTGGTTGTGCAACCTAGGGCTAGCACGATGTAGTTTAATAGGTATCAAGCAAACAAACAGCTTTACAATGACTGTTATATATTTTATGAGTTATTGCTAGTTTCTCTAAATATTATCTAGCCAAGTGTCTGTCGAACAACGCGTATTTTAGGGTTCTTTAAGATATCAAACATATATGAATCTGTCTAGTCTACACCTGTAGCGCAGTATTACTAAAACTGAATGGTCATTCGATTCAAAATTAAATTAAATTGTAAAACCATAAAAAATAAGGAAAAACAACTTTAATAAATACTCATTAAAATGTACTACTGAAAATAAAATAAAAAATAATTTAATAAGTAAATTCATCGAATAACAGCTGTAAGGCCATCACGATCGGCCATCAGTTATTACTTATTACAGACTATAAAATATGATTGAATTTTTTACAGTTCTATTGTATATTTAGTCTATTTAGAGTGTTTTTATTATTTTATGTAATAAGTTTTTTATGTATAAGTCATAAATAAACGTTAATTATTTTCATTTTATTTATTTTTCACCTACAACCGCTAGTTTTAAAATGGGGAAGTTCGGCAATTCGACTAAATGTTCCTTTTTAGAACGTATGTTACGTCCGACAATTGCAGATCAATTATAAAAATAATGTCTCAATTCGAGCGCATATGTTTCGATATTGTCGCGGACAACTGCGGTGTTTATGAGCCGATTTGAATTATTATTTTTTGTTAATCTGGTACTTTCCGTGTGGTTCAATATATATTTTATTATAATCAGTTCTTAATACTTTTTGAATGAATATGAACTCAAATATTGACATTAATTTATATAATCACAATATTAAAGTAGAAGTTTTGTTGCAGTTTTACAGCGTTCTAATGAACAACATCTCTTATATAGTTAACAGCCCTAGATAGTGTTGTCTAGTGACCATGGCCAGATATCGATGCTTATCTCCGGCAATTCGTTCCGGCTGCGGACGCCGCGCGTGACGCCGGCCGTCGATTAGAAATCTCGTCTCGGTCGCCGGTCGGCGGACGTGCGGCGGCTCTACCAACTATTGATGCTTTCCACATTGATGCTATTTATTTTAATTATGATGCGTTCCTTAAAGATTATTTTGAATGTTAAGTAAATTGGTGGCAATATGGACATGTTTATTGCAAGCTTTTATATTTTACATAGGACGAAAAAAAGAGACCGGATATGCGTATAACAAGAAACATATCGACTATATAAAACCTAGGTGGTAATGATGAGTTTCTGACCTGAAGAACATGACAAAATCGAGCATTGAAATCATGACCAGGATCTAACAGTAATACAAATTCAGGCGGGTAGTACATTATAAAAGGCAAAACTCAAACACCTTGTTCAATCACGGTGTTAGTGGCTATTAGACGATCTCGCCGATTAAGAGAAATGTTGCAGGAAAGCAATTAGCGTACATTTTTCAAAGAAGCACGGGGCCTACTTGAGGATATATAATATGTAGTCGTATGGACTGCCAGGTACAGGTATTACAAATAAATAATATTGGAGTGTCTGTATGTTATATTACTACAAAGTACGTCATATACCAAAACAACATTTTACAGAATTTTTGTCTGTCTGTTTGTACCCGCTAATCTCTGAAACGACTAGCCCGATTTTGACGGGACTTTCACTGGCATAGAGCTAATGTAACAAGGAACGGCTTGGGCTACTTTATTTTATAATTTTAAAAATACATTAAATAAATAAATGAAATAAAAATGCAGACGTAGTCGATGGGCACAGCTAGTAAAATACAAAATTCTAGTACATAATGTTAAATGTAGATTTTTCTGTCATATCTAAAAACTACTTAAGTCTAAGTGTTAATTTAATCTTACTAAGTAATTTATTTCTTTGAGCTCTTCACTATGTTAAACAGTCTAATAAAACTATTAAGGACTTAAAAGCTAGTTTCTAGTGTTTTAATAAAAAACACAGATAGTTTTAATAAATAGTTGAGAGATTAAACTAAAAATCCCATTAATTGAATGATAGAAGATGGAGAGACAGGTTCAGAAAATGGGATTGGATGTAATAGATAGGGCCTTTTCACACGACGGGTGCGATTTGGCGAGGCTGTGTAATGCGGCAGTTGGTTTACGGAAAATAAGAACTCAACTCAATTTGACTGAATTTTATTGTTAC
This sequence comes from Lasaia peninsularis, assembly GCA_018236625.1. Taxonomy (NCBI): domain Eukaryota; kingdom Metazoa; phylum Arthropoda; class Insecta; order Lepidoptera; family Riodinidae; genus Lasaia; species Lasaia peninsularis. The sequence continues at coordinate 13,248 of DVZL01000698.1, forward strand.
TTTAGAACTTTTTACTAAATTAACCAACTTTATTTATTCTTTTTACGATTCTGAACCCAAAGTCTAAAAATGAAACCCTATTACTAAGACTACGCTGTCTGTTCGACATTTTCAAAGATTATGTATTTCTGTTGCCACTATAACAACAAAACCCCATTTATTCCATAAAAAATACTAACAACACTATACAATAAACATATAAATTTGTCGAATACAAATGGTTCTTGAATCACACTTATTGAAAACTTTAGTCGATTTAAGCGATATAATATTGCAAATCAATTCGGTTTTGTTGCAATTTTAATGACATATTTAAATTATATTAAATACTAGCTGTACCCGGCGCACGTTGCTACGCTACCGACTAAACTTTGTAGCGCCACGTGGTGACGAGTGACATCGATGAACATATCATACAAACCTTCTCCGTGGAAAAATACATTGAAATATGTAAAATATTTATATACACAAGTATTTTTCTTTTTTTATTCAATAAAATTAAATAAAATAAGTACCTTATAATAATAAGTACCTATCTTTAGATATTTAAAAATTTTAAATTACATATTCCACTCATAATTTAAAAAAAATACTTCAGCCGCTTTTAAAATACTTTTAATGTTACGGGATTGTATATATAACAAATAAATCGAAGCTTAAACCAAGTGTTGCGCTTCTCTGTGAATCCTTTTAAATGTCCTTACAAACACCTTATCAAGGTTAAAGTCATTAAGCTTCATTGGTGTATTGTAAAATATATTTTTCATTAGTTGTTGCATTTTTGAGTTCCGTAAATCTCATGATGGTTTAAACAACTATAAGATATTACGTTGTAAGTGTCTTAGTCTCTCTGTTATTATGACGTATGCTTGTCACTCAGTTATTAATCTAATAAAGCAATTTACTTTGATGTATTAAGGAGATATTTTTTATCCAACATGTTCTCTGAAGAGAACCGTTGAACTCCAACCCATATTTTGCATTAAAATCTACATTTTACAAGACAAGTGATTGAGATACAAACAAAAATTGTATTATACAAACCTTTAAAAAACCTTTGAGATAATAAAGTAAAAGGGTAGGCAGAGGTGTGCTAGTATATCCACGATTAGCCAAGGTACTAAGGCCCTGATGTGATAGGTGGCAAGCCTACCGCCACTTCGGGCACATTCCGTTCCCAGTCAATGTAATGCTTACTCAGAAAAATCTGAAAAACATTTAAGAAAAGTTGCCCTACCTGGAAATTGAACCCGGGACCCAACGCGGCTAAGGGCCTTAACAGGCGACCACTGTACCGTTACATAAATAAGACACTAAACAAATACCTAATGCAGTGAGAAAAGGTCTTTACTCTAATGAGTAGAAAATATCTCGTAAGCTATTAGGAATAAAGGAAAGGAATTTTATTTAATACCGTAAAGGGACGAGAGGCCTCAATTACCATTGTAAAGGTCTATCAAACATCTAAACCACAGCCAATGATCGTTTACACATCTATAAATATAAACAAATCGGTATTGAAAAAAAACTTTAGACAAATTTGTCTAAAGCGATGTCACAAAGTGTACATGCTTTTTATTTTTGATACAAATTTTATAAAAGGGTAAGATTTAATTTTGTTTGCATTTAATAAGCTTTAAAAATAATGTACGGGTTTGGAAAACTCTTTTACTATTAGAAAATTATTCCTGATAACCATATGTGATGGAATTTGATTTAATACGCAATATATTAATATATTTAACAACCAAGTTTGGCAACCACTTTTTTTTTAAAAAGATTAAAGAAATTAAAAAAAAATAAGTTATTAGTAGCTGTATAAATAACATATCATATCGTGGAATCAACAATATTGGTCGTTGGCACTTGATTTTTATATAATTTTTATACTGTTATATAAATAGATAAATATTACAGGACAAATTACATAAATTGATCTAACCCCAAAGTAAGCAAATTATATGCTTGTGTTATGGGTGTTAGTCAACGATACTAATACATAGAAATACGTAAATAGATAAAAGAATAAATATAATAAACACGCAGACCCGGAAATACAAACATCTATGTTCATCACTGACTGTCCCCGTCGGGAATCGAACCCGAACCTCGCGGTTAGTCGATGCGTTTAGACGTATACGCCTGCCACTCGACCAACGAGGCGGTCAAGGTCAGGATAAGATATTATCCTGTCTAGATATATGTCTGATATTATCCTGTTTCGCTTTGCATCTTTAGGGCAATCACCATCCAGAATCCTAATTTATAAAAAAAAATAGTCTAATAAGATATTGTTATGTCTATAAGACTACAGACGCTAAAGATTATACATTTTATTATTTATTAGAATTTACTTTGCACTTGGAAATGATGGCGACTTGTTACACAGGCCACAACAATGTCAATAACTGGGCTACTACATCCTTATGTGCGAGCTCATCATACAAGTTTTCATTTATTAGATATTTTGATTTAGACAAAAATATCATTTAAAAAAAAGAAAAATATATATAATTATTCTCACCATACCAAGGTTTTTGGCGGAATTTTGAAAAATAATAATTTTGTTTTTGTTGAAATACCTATGTACTTCCGTAGAGTAACGCGTGATTCAATTATACTTGAAATAAACTCTCCAGTGACATTTTGTAATACATTAATCAATGTTTGTCCAATTTTAATTGATGTTTATTGTTAATGGGCAAATCTGTCTTGTTTTCTAACAGTTAATAAGATATTAAATAATTCCAAACACAGTCATTACAAACTTTAATTAAAATAATAATTAAGAAATGATTCGAAAACGCAATAAAGTTAAATAAATTTCAATAAATTACTTTCTTGAAATTCCAATGATCTCCTTTCGTCCTAACCATCAGAACATCCTTATATTGAGAAGATATTACGTCTTTATCGAGTTTTATGAACGAATTTCAGTATTATCGGATACTGGAATTGGATTAAAACTCAACGCAACGGTAAAACTAAATAACTATATTCACCTAAAAGTAATTTATTATAATTTCACGTTCTGATTCTCGCTGAGTAGGGCCAAGTCCATTGCATGCCTTTAATTAACATTATTTGTAATAAACAACATGTATTTTTTCGATATAATCAAAATGTTTTTCGTTATTCGCCTGTATTGCGTCCCGGTAACTAGAGCTGACATAAAATTTACTCAAAACACTCTAGACTATGGAGTCTTACATTTCATCATATTCTCTTAACATTTATATAAAAACCAGATACAATTATTTTAGCAAAACTTTAAAATTATTAAAAAAAACTAAAATTGATTCACAAAACTTTATGTTATAAAATATTTAAAATTATAAAAAAAACTTAAATTTCTGAAAAAAATTTTAAAGAGATTTTAATATTCAACATTAAAAAACATGTTGTGAAACTGAATCATAAAATTGCCACATTTTATTTGTGTTACGCGCGACAGCACTTAAGTGTATGTTTAAAATATAAATATAAACGGATGTCCCTCAAGACTGACTAAGATTTATACCATTAAGTACGTACAAACGACGAGTAAGTAATTAAAAAAATCAACTTTAATTTATATGGGAAGTTTTGTAGTTTTCCAAACAGTTTTTATTTAAATATTAAACAAATGGTAATTAAATGTAAAATGAAATAAGGTTTGCGAATGTTCAATTTTAGCATTTCAAATTATATAAAGCTTGAATAATTTTGCCATTAGGTATTTAGCGTAAGTTTAGTGGAATGGAGTCGACCAATTTTCTAGCATAATATTTATGTCTTTATTTTTATAAAGAACAAAAAAACTATATATTCTTTATGATTCTATGTATTATTTATGATAAGTTTTTAAGACTTTTGTAATTGCCGCCTAGTTAAAATCACAATCTTTTACTTTGTTTTTCAATATTTTTTGTGACAAGATTTTATAAAATCTGTGTAGTGAAGATATTCCAAATGAAGAAAATAGGACATGTATAATGAATGTATGTAACAGCTACACTCCTTATGACGTCGCATCGCGACTAAACTATTGAATCAATTTAGGTTTCACTATAATTGAAGTAGGTATGTGGAATTTTGGTGAACAAGGAATACTAATGTATACAGGTACTTGGTTAGATAGTCCATTTCTTTCATAATATAATGACATAGGTGTTGCGTAATATATTTGATCATCTTGTATTTGATCAATACACTCAATGGAAAACTTACGTAAGTAATAAAAAATGTCACTCTCCGAAATACGTAACGCTAATATGTGAGTCACCGGAAAATCCCTACTTTATATATTGAACTATCTTAATCGTGAAAAATTTAGAGAGCTTGATGTTTTTAATATTACCACTATTACCTACTCTGTTTACGTTATAATGGTTCGCAAAATATAAGTTGCGTAATTATTTGAATCAAAAGTCAAATAATGTTTCCGACAATCATTCGGTTCTTGATTCGTATAGGTTTACCATTCACCCATTATTGGGGTAGCAGCGGGTAGTATGTTCTTTAGGCAACGTAATTCTGAAATCTAAAATAAATTATTTTGAATTACGCTTAAAAAAATATTTTAGACTTTAGAATTACGTTCAACGGGTTGAAACAGCAATCAAGTTTTAATTCGTTTTTGTTCTAAAATTCTCGTCTGTAATTAATAAGATATAAACGATTTGAAAAATTTAACATACTAAATGGCATATGTTTATTGTATTTGTTTATTATTTAAAAAAAAAACAAAGCGTGTTTTGATACAATTATGATGTGTTCCTCATATTATAGAAATATATTATTAAGAATAATTTAAATTTATAATTTGTTTGAATTTAATTTTTTAACAATTACTAATATTTTACAAATTAATCAAATTTTCATTTTCACTCACTTTCATACACATTTTTCATTATATGTAAAAAGTATCAACTTTATAACTAGAGTAAATACTTAGTGTTTTACATAAACCCGACAAAAATAAATTTTATTTGCATTCCGCCGGAGCTACGTTAGAAATCCATCTCTTTTTATTAGCATATTTAATTTATTCAATCTGAAGGCTCGTCAGGAAAATAAATGATAGTTAAAATTAAAACAAAGGTAAAACAAGCATTTCCAAGCTATTAATCTAGCAGTCGTTGACCCAGGATCTAAGTTTCAAAGTTGCAATAGTCAAGTGGTTTTTTTACTTAGATAATTTTATGTTTTTTTATATATATATATATTTCATAACGTAGTACAGTCAAACTCAGATATGATTGCCTTATGAACTGTTTTGGGCCAAAAATATTATGTCTTATAACATTTAATAATTTCTAAGACAAAATGTGACCTCTTTAGGTAAATAATAACCAAAGTATCATATTTTTAATGCATTACATATGCACTTTTTCACATATTACCTATAAACTTAAGTTAAAAGCGAACCCGGTAGGCTATTTCAAAAATAATTTTCAATTATAAGTAATATGTAAAAAATTTCATGTGTATTTCAATTAAAATATGAGTATGTGGAACTTTCAGCAAGCGCCTACGATGAATAATGTAGAATATACAAGAGTTTCACTCTAAATAAAAAAAAGTCCACAGTCTATAAAAACGAAATTGTCAAAGGATACTAGCGCGGTTTGTGTTAAGGTCAGGGTAAAGATGTTAGATGATTGAACATTCATCATTTTTTTACGTTTACTCAAAATTCATACAAAATACGTTTAAGTTATTTCATTAAAGAGTTAGCATTATTATTTCAAGTTTTTATTGTATGACTGGATAGTATAAATATTTGCAATATCCTTTATAAGATTTTCTCAAGTTTTGTCTGTGTGGATAATGGATATTACATTATTTTTCAATGTATAATTAATTACAATGCTAAAATTTATTAAGAGCAGTGCACCCGCTTTAACGTAGAGCCTGATAAAATATACATAAATATTTAACTTTTTGCATCATCTTCACGCTCGCACTTTAAACGCGCACGCGCTTCGCCCGCGCCCCCTGACTGACAAAAATATGTTTTGCTTTGTTATTCATGTGTGAATAACCGTCAGTTTTTATTTTAGACATTTTATTTAAAAAAAAAAAACAGCAAATACTCTACAGGACTATATTAATTGTCCATGCAGGTGCTTTATATTGCAGGTGAAGATAGCCAGAACCTCCATCTGTCCTTCAGGTGCATATCTCTATATGTTCTAAATATGTATATTACTAACTTTCTATCCTCGATTTCACATATGGTTTTTCTGACTTATAATACTTGTCAAATAAAAAAGATACCCTGTTTTATTGCAATCGCTTTAAAAGATCTATGTGTATTATAAACCTATACCTATTCTTATGTAGACTTTCGTGTAATACCATTTAGTGGTTTTTGAATGAAAACAAACAAACACACACACACATACACACACACACCGACTGATTTCAGTGGCAATGCGGTGGTACCAATGCCTTACCATCATAAAATCTAGATATTATTTGCCTCCTAATTACACACGAAAAAAGTCAATAATCTAGAGTCAGTCCCCTTTTTGATTAACATTCAATAAGGTTTTTGTTATAAAATGCACGTATTTTGAGTCATTCTAATGGCGTCAATGTCGTGATCATTCAATAAAATTGTATGAGTTTTACGACTACTGCTTCAAACGTAAATGACTCGTTAACTACATACTGTCTTGAGTTTCGTTTATACATGTAATATACATAAAAACCTTCTTCCTAAATCACTTCATCTATTAAAAAAACGCATCCAAATCCGTTTGCTTAGTTTTAAAGATTTAAGCATACATAGGGATAGACAGAGAAAGTGACTTTGTTTTAAAATATGTTGTGAAGTTGTTGAGTTTCAAAGAATTGTAATTTATATTAGCTTTACAGAAGTATTTCAATTTTTTTATAAAGTTTACACAAGAAAATTCTGGTACAAACTACCTACCTACTGCAAAGAACTGCTACTATAAATACAAATGGTTTTACTAAGTTATTTAATAACGCCAAAACAGATTTTAATGAAATTTGCTTCAAATAATAGCAATCTGGTTATAAAACAAAGATTATAGAGGAAAGTTAGCTTATAGAACAATGACGTTATACCATTGATCAGTATACAAGTACATTATAATACGTAATTTTAAAACGCTGAGTTAGCGCGCGCAATATTCAATTCTTTTCATTTTTTAATTAAATATAATTGGCTTTTCTTCTCTTTAAATAATTAGCAAATGAATAGTTTTCATGATAAAACCTGCAACATCATAATATAGCATCGGTTACCAAAACGTATAAGCAATCTTTGAGGTTAGAATTTGGTGTCGTGTGCAAGATTGTTATTTTATTTTTACCCATTTAGAAAGGCAAGGGATATCTGTCCAGACAGTCTGGTCTTGAGTTGTCGTAAATTATTAAAATAGTCATAATTTTAAATACACTCATTTCTTCACGTACATTTTGCTTCGCGTAAGTGGAGTATGCACTTTAGTAATGTGCAGACTACGCTGTCAAGTGCAATATTAACGGTGACAGATGACCTTTACCTTCCACAATAGGACACGTCAATAGCAAGTACTAATGTCATAGCAAAAAAAAGATAAAACGAAAATATATATATATAATATAGTATGATTACTCTCAAGAACAATAAAATACTGATGTAGGGCCTGTTTCACCAAGTCTGAGTAAAGTATTAATTAACTTCTCATTGATTAGAACTACTTGACAGATAAAACTATCAAGTAAATTAGTTCCATTTTACGTTACTCGTGACTGTGAAATTGCTTTCTGCATTTACTCATGAGCTTACTGCGCGGTTAGCTTACTCAGACGTTGTGTAAATATCACTTTTCTCGCAATATTTGACAAACTTTTAATGTAAAATAATTTAATAAATAATTTTAAAGTCACATGGGTATTTTTAATGAAACTCCATATTTTGGTGACCGCGCAATTTTTATATTAAATATTTAATCAAATTTTATAATTTATTAATCAATGTATCCTATTTTTATTGCATCTGATAAGAATAACACGTATTGACAATCTAATCATGAGTCATCGTTTTATATCTGTTGAGTTTAGGAAGC
>DVZL01000699.1:0-21306 GCA_018236625.1 Lasaia peninsularis
CGCCTCTTACGAGCTGCCTGGGTGGAAGGCAGTTGGCCTATTCTACAACGGAACCCGGACCAACACGGGGAAAAAAAGGGGGGATTGACAAAAAAGCTACCCGGGGAAACATAGGTTGACATTCCATAGCCAAATAGCTTTAGTATTATCGGAAGGTGGTGTCAAAAGTCTCTGAAACCGGCGTATATGTATGAAGAGATTAATGAACGTGGAGGAAGCTAGGCAAGTTTGGAGGCATCGTGACACTTAGCACTTGGTGTTCTGTGCCTATCCCGCAAGGGACCTGGTGTGATAATATGTATGTATGTGTGCAATATTTATATTATTTAACAGCCACATTGTCCTACATATTGCCCGGATATAAATGAAATAAAAACGCGGACGAAGTCGCGGGCACTGCTGGCATCTTATAAACCGTCTCTCATAATATCCAGTTTAGATGACAATAGCGGTTAATTCAAAATTTTATATTTTTAGTTTGTGGTCGCTCGGCAATAAAATGGCAGTTTCCAGCCATACTTAACGAAAAGATAGAACTTTTATAGATCTTAAAGTTCTAGATTAAAAGTTTTAATGCTGCCAACGTACAAGTATTTATATAATAGATCCGCGGTAAAACATTATACACTAGCTTACCGCCCACGGCTTTACCCGTGTGAATTATCGGAGCACATATTTGTTCCGACTTATAATACTTATTGTGTAAAAACATACCCTATTTTGATGTAGTCAGTTAAAATGTAGCCTATGTGTTATTCTCATGTATAAGCTTTCTTTCTGAAAGTTTCATCCAAATACGTCCAGTCGTTTTTTCCTGAAAGAGAAACAAACATCCATACGTACATCCATTCATACTTAAAACTTTCACGTTTATAATATTACTAGGATTCTCATCATATAATATTATATTATGTTCAGTTTTATTAATGTAGTCAAGTTTGCATTCTTTACGAATGGAAATCAAAAGTAGGGATGAGCAAATGGGGAATAAATATCGATATATATCGTATCGATATTTTTCAAATGTATCGATAAATATCGACTAAAAATATCGATTACCTTTTTTTTAAGCGATCGATTATCTATAAAAACTGTCAAAATAATAATAAATTTTTGAAGCAACGAAACTAAACTCATACAGCCTGATGCCTTCTTACTCTTTTTTTAAATATATCGATTTCGCAGGAAAAAATATCGTTGATTTATATCGATATTTTTAGGAAATAATATCGATATTTTGATATATCGATATTTTTAGCCTAAGCCTAATCAAAAGCATCGTTTATTTTATTTTAACAATTATTTATTGCTCTTAATCATGCGGGTTTCATATCATTATAAAAACTATAATAAATCCTATTTGTTGTACGGAAGCCCCCTAAATATTTATTTAAGTATTTGTTGTTGTAGCGACACAGAAATATATCATCTGTGAAAATTTCAACTGTAACTATAATGGTTCATAAATACAGGCGGGTGACAGACGGAGAAACAGACATAAGGACAGCGGAGAATTAGTGATGTGGTTAAAACGGGATCATATTATTAAGACTTCGCAGTACGTTTGTCTGTCTATCTGTCAGCTATCTGTCACCAGGCCATATCTCATTAAACGTGATTGCTAGAAAGTTGAAATTTTCACAGATAATGTATTTCTTTTGCCGCTACAACAAATACTAAAAACAAAAAAGAAGGAGTTTCCATACAACAAACGTTTTTTTTGCCGTTTTTACAGATTATGCCACGGAACCGTTGGTGCACAAGTCCGATTCGCACTTGGCCAGTTATTATCATTAGGGTACGGCAAATATTTAACTGTTAATCTTACATAAGTTTGAAAGTACCAAATGTATCTCTTCCAAAGTTAACAAAGCTAATGATCTTGAACTCCTGGGCAGATTTCCACGAATAGCAATTAAAACCATCTCGATCATGTTAAGTTTCAGATTAAAAGAACCGCATTAAAATCGTTCAGGAGCTACAATGTCACCGACAGACACAGACACACTTATAACATACTTATTTTTTTGTAAAGAGGTATATAGACTGATAGATTAACAAAACAGATATACAAAACGAATGTGGATGGCTGTAGGTACCCGAAGAGACCCAGTTGAAAATTTGCGACCAAATAGCTTGCGTATTATCCAGGGGTGGTGTCAAGAGTCCTCAAAACCGTCGTGTTTACATATGAAAAGAGTAATTGATATGGAGGAAGCTAAGCAAGTATATATTAATCATGACATTTGGCACTCAATATTCTCTGCCTACCCCACAAAGAAACTTGCGTGGAGGTGGTGTGTAAAAGTCGATTCTAATGCTAATAAGAAACATAGTATAGGCTAATTCTATTTCAAATACTATTCAAATAACTCCATCGTATTTATGTTTTGGACTATGTTAGGCGGTGTTTATTGTTGAGTACTAAACCCGTCTTACACAAAACACGATATTTCATTTTAAGATGTTATACGGAAATTGTTTAAGTATATATTCTGTAATTAACAGATGAAATACTGAGTTCAGAGGTCGCTCGAAAAAATTTAAAGTAGGTACCTACTACGTGCTTTGGTAACGTTGAAAAATCCAGAGCGTCCTTAGAATACATAAATTTCTTGAAATGAAATGAGATGACTAATCTCATCTCATCTCATAAGATGAAATGAGATGAAATAAACTAAAATTAAGTAAAATAAAAAAAATGCATTCCTTGCGCCTGACTCTTTGTCCCTGTATAGATTTTTATGACAATGATTTGTAGCTCAATCTGCTTAATACTTAATATATAATCTATTTAAATAAAACTTAACTAAACGAGATATTGCATCTGAAGCAGGTTCAGCCAAATAGTTTTAAAAATGAGCCTACATCTAGAATATTTAAATTAAAAGATCTAAGTATTTTCTGTAAGACCTCATCCCTTTAAGTAGCTATCTGTTAGTATAGTTTAGTTCCATTTTAGTATCCATATTTCAACGAGTTCACTACAATGTACGCTGATGTTTATTTATGTTGATGTTGATCTATGACTGTATGTCTGAGCATTGGAGCTTGTTTACATAATATTCGATATTTAAATGTAGGAACGACGTAATAACCGTAAATTTGTCGTCTGGTGACCCAGATATAATAGGGAATTGTATTTTAATTATTTTTGTCTGAAAACACAGGGAATAGGTTAAAATTTCTCGAATATTATCCGGGGCTGATTTAGTGAGCCTCCAAAACCTGCGTATTTATATGAAAAGAATAATAAATGTCGAGGAAGCTAGGAAAGTATATAAGAATTGAGATACTTGGAACTCGAGAGTCTGCTGATTGAAAACCTGCAAGGGACCCGGCGTGAATGTTTGTAGTCAATCTAAAAGCAGCTTGTTAAATTAAAAGAAATGTTCGTACCTTAGTTAAGTTATCCTTTAATGCTCAGTACGTACCTATAACTTTTTTATAAGATAAGACAGCGAACATGCACACGGGGCTTCTGATGGTAAGAGACAACCGTGGCCTATAGAAACCATAGATGTAGGTGTGCCGCTGGCCTATGTTCGGACTGTTAGACCTTATCTGTATATCTACCGGTTACCCTACCCTCCAGACCGGAACACGTCAATGTCATTATGGCAGCAGGAATAGGTTAGGCGGTGGACCCCTACCCGAAGGAGTTGCTGCAAGCACTCTACCACCAGTGACCCGGTTAACCTATGCTCCCTTTGGTCTATTCTAAACAGAGAATCCGGACCAACACATTTCTTAAACTTCTTCATTCTATCCTTTAACCTGTTTCTACATCAAATGGTAATAGGGTCTATCCAATCTAGGGAATTTGACCTTAAAGACCAGGACTAGATCAGGTCAAATTCGAATACACGAATCCAAATATCCTCACAATGTTTTCCTTCACGGGAAGAGCACTTACAAAACGTACGTAAATTAGAAAAACGCATTGGTATAATGCGGGCTTCGAACCTGTGCTACAGGAATGGAAGAACGAAGCGTTAATCACGTCACCAATAAGGATCGAGACACATTTCTTTAACTACTTAATTGAATAAATATCCTACTTATTACAGTTGCTCAGCACATGTTAACAAACTTGGCGAATGTTTACAACTCCTATTACTTCCCACTCGGCGACCAAACTTTTTCATCTCAACATGTAGTAATTGACATAAGGGCAAGCTCGTACTTTAACATATATGTTAGGCCAAAGGTAGCTGGTGAAATTTATTCATTTACTATACTGTAATATAAAACAAAAGTAATTATCCTCAATTCAATCATCTCTACAACAATGCCTAAAGACGAAGGTGTTCAACTAGTGATGAGCAAAATTTGTCTTGCTCTTGCCAAAAAGGAAGACCAAGACTAATACCATACTTTAACTAGCAGTACCAATATCAAGACCAAACATGCAAGACCAAGACCATACCCAAGACTCAACCGAAAATATTTCCATCAGCATATTATGCTTTTCTCGGAACTATATATTTGGCATATCCAATTGTCGAAGTCTTACTAATAGGGTTTCGTTTTTTAACCCTAGAAAACTTATAAACCATTTGCAAATTATAATTACAATACAACAATTACAAAGTATTACAAAATTTAAACTAATATAATATGGACATAACTTTTAGGTATTGATATTTTAACAACGACCTCGTCCAAAGTTTGCGTGTAGGAAAGGTAAAGGTTAATTAGTTTTTGTTTTTATTATTGTAAACTATACATATAATTAAACTGTATGAGAGTGAATTCTGTACGTAGATGATATTTATCCTTTCATTAGACTCCCATATTGTGGAAGTGGATTAAAACTGACTACTCCGCCATTTTGGATGGTCGGCAATATTGGTTTTAAAAAGTTAAAGTTAAAGGTTTTATAAAGTTGTTCTCAACGAGCCTTTTCATTTGATACCCACATGGGTATTATTTACAACATTGTAAATGTGCATTAAAATGAACTATTACGCCATCTTGGATTTAGAATGATAACAATGCTCGTGATTTATTGTTCCTCTTTCAATCTCTTTTATAGTTGTATAATAAATGAAATGAAATGAAAATTATTTATTTGCCGAATATGTGTGTTTAAAAGATGTTACAAAACAAAAGTTTTAATGGTATCAACATATTATACCACAATGTGGTGCACAAATATTTTAAGACTTAATTTATATTTGTTTATTAATTATAAAACTAAGTATATGTTATTATGAATATTAATTTTAACCCGCCTTATTTTAACCCTGTCTACCATAAACTACCACCGTTTCCAAACCTAGCCAGTCAGGAGAAGAACGAACAAACTCCCCGGCAGCCATGACTTCTTTAATCAAATTTAAACTATATCAATATTTGATTATATTTATTAGTCTTAATCTTATCTTAAAAACAATCGTTTATGCTATAATAAGTTTTCTCTAACAGTAATTCAAATGTCTTCTTACAAAATCTTTTAAGCGGAAGTGATTTAATGTAAAAGGTATGTATGTTGAAAATAAGATTAAAACAAGCACGCTGAGTTTCTTTCACCGGATTTTATTAGTCAGTCAGTGAGTGGCTATTTTCCAATCCGGTGGTAAATTTTAGAATTTTAGTCGCATTACAAGAACCGCTTGTAAGTTCTATGTAAAGTAAATATTTTCTATTCTAATTTATTCACGCTGAAACTACAAAACCGATTGTGACGAAATTTGGCTTGTGGGTAGTCTAAGTAAATACTTTTTATCCCTTTTTACATAAGGGTTTTCGGTGGGAGAAGATATAAACCCTAAATTTTAATTTAGCTTTAATTCATAAACGCGCAGTCCGATTTCATTTATTACTAGCTGACCTTGACTTCGTCCGCGTTTTTATTAAATAATTTTATTTCATACATTTCCAAAACAAAATTCTGAAATAAAAGTAGCCTAAGCTGTTCCTTGTAATTCTGCCAGTGAAAGTCCTGTTAAAATCAGTCCAAACGTTTCAGAGATTAGCGTGTACAAAATACATTGACAGACAGATAGACAGAAATTAAAAAAAACATGTTGGTACGTCATAAATATACAAAGCGGTTATTTTGATATTACATACAAATACTTCAATTTTATTAATTTATATAAGTAGATGTATTTGCTGGATATAACATAGTTTGCAGACTATTCCTAATTTTTTTCGAGTCTTAAGTTATCAAGTGAGGAGCCGTCCGTGGACAAAGTCGCGGGTGTACTTAGTGTTCAATTCGCCGACCATCCAGAGTGAAATACGTATTCGGTCGTTAAATATGTAGCGTGGAATTTAAATACATCCTTTTAAAACAGACATTGTGATCATTAATCATTGTACTGAGTTCATTTTTGACGCTTACAACAAAATATGGGATAATCTTCCCTGTTTATGTGTATATGTTATTGTGCCTCAGTGGCCTAATGGCACGCGCTACGGACTTCCGTTTCGGTATTTTAGGTTTGAATCTCCTGGATGTACCAATGAGTTTTTTGGACTTAAGTACATTTTCGAAGTGTTCTTACGGTGAAAAACAACAGCGAACCTAAGGAAACCCGATATTTTCCCTTATTATCTATGATACATATATATTATGATGATTATGGGACCTAATGTAGTCGGTAATCGTGGGTGCACATGTACCTCTGCCTATCCTTTCAGGAATATATTTTGATTTTTTTTATATCAGTTAACCGTAAAGTTTTACCGTAAAGTCTGCCGATGACAAGAGGTCATTAATTTTTGGGATTTGAATATGACGATATTTATTTATTACATACAGACACTACAATTTTATTTATTTGTGTAGATTTTAAGAATCCTTCGTGCGCGAGTCCGACTCCGAAGACACAGACAGACCAACAGACAGACGAAAATGTTGTTTTAGTATATGAAGCTTGTAAATATACACTTAGTAAAAAGTGTTTTTTTAATATTACATACAGACACTCCAATTTTATTTATTTGTATGTTATTCTACGTTTAAAGTACTTTTGTTGATTTTATCCATGATATTTAAAAGTTTTAACAATGTTCTGTTTGTTGAATTTTAAACGAATTTCCGGTGAAAAATAAGTTCCTCCAACAACTCTCGTATATTCCAGAGTAATTGAATTTTTAACAAGATACTGCAGCGTCATCGGTTTCCATTGTTTGTATAAATCCATTTTAAAGTAAGATAAATATAATTTTATTTGAAAATAAGTGTTATTTACTAGATTTTAAGATTGAAATTCGTATGTAAGAAATTATTTACATACGTAATCGTATGTTAACTTAAACTTAAATATTTCATATGAGGTGCTCGTTTTATCTATAGAAGCAAATAAAAGTGTCTGTATGTAATATTAAAAGAACCGCCTTTATGCTAAATGCATATTATGTATGCTTACAAGGTGCATATACCACTACAATATTTCTAATTTTTTTTGTCTGTCTGTTTGTACCTCCTGGACAATAACGGCTGGATGATTTTGACGGAATTTTCAATGACAGAAAGCCAATGTATTAAGGAACGCCTTAGGTAGTTTTATTTTAGAAATGTATAAAATAAGATAATTAAATAAAAACGCGAGGTCGTGTTTTATCATAAAAGTTTATATGATTAATATTAAAATTACAGTTTTAATAATAATAATTCTTGAAAGAAAAATCACATTAATAATAATTCTTAAAATAGTGGAATAATAAAATTCCAGTGTATTCATAAAAAGTAAATTATTAACAAAATAAATAAAAGTGAATAAAATGGAAATAATAATAACAAAAAATATTGTTTAATACATAAATAATATGTATCTATCTACTTATTTTATTGTTTTATTATTATTCTTATTTTTAACAGCTTCCCTTCTAGGTTGCAGAAGTCAAATGGCAGTCGCTCTGTTTAAGAACTGGTGTCCTAGTCAAATCCCCTAGATTAGGTAGCCGACCTCGATATCATCTGATATAATACGGGATAAAGCTTAGACGGTTTAAAATTAAAATATATCTAATGGTTTATACATTAACATGCATAAAATATAATGTTGGTCGGTGAAAAGGTAGGAGTATATTAAGTCAATAACTTTACACATGAAAGCTTTGACTCTATAGTGAGGTCCGTAACGTGATTATGGAGCAGTCAAGCGGCTGCACAATCTTACATATTATATGTGAATAAAGCAATCGTCGAGATAGCTCGATCTAACAGATATTTTTCAACCAGATGTTCACAATATTTCACCAGTTTTAACATGAATCTTATAGTGTATTAATAAGTTTAAAATCGTGATACTAATTTCACCAATTTTATTGAGTTAATATTCATTAGAACTTAGCTAAAAAGTCAAAATATGGCTGCACATAATTATTATACGTGAAAAAGCAATCGTCGATATAGTTCGAGCTAACAGATATTTTTTATTAACCTTGTAAGGGGCATAGCAAGTTTATAATCGTAACGCATCACTAGAATTTGGCAAAATAATAATACATCAATACATAACTTAGCTATATATTATACACTAGCGACCCGCCCCGGCTTCGCACGGGTGGACATTTAACGGCAACCTGCTGCATAGATGTGTACAACCCCTACTACCTCTATTTACCGGGATAAAATATAGCCTATACGGATTTGGAAGTAAGTAAGTAATGGTAAAAGAAATTTTGAAATCGGTCCAGTAGTTTTTGAGCCAATTCAATACAAACATACAAAAATTCAAAAATACAAAGGTTCCCTCTTTATAATATTAGGTATAGCTATAATAAAAAAAACTGTAGAAGAGTGAATTCTGTACATTGAAGATATTTAAAAAAAAACGCCCTTGGCGACTAAAACGAGCTGACGAGCACATTTTTATTTTAGAATTGTTGTCTGTCTAACTGACTGTCTGTACCCCGGCTAAAACTAGTGAACCGTTTGAGTAGAAAATCTAAGTAGCGGTTAGCCTATGTTTCGAGTTAGGTTACAGCCTACTTTTAATGCCATATACTGAAGATAATTCCGTAAGATATGATAAATTTAAAATCTAGACTTGTATACATATATTTAATGTTTTTTAATTGCTTTTTTGTTGGATAGAACATAGTTTACAGACTGTTTTGAATTTTTTAAACAAAAATATTGATTTTTGTACGTGGCTTTATATGGACATGACATGGGACATCGAAGTTGCCGCGGGATTATCATCCACGCGGACTGAGTTACAGCTAGTATATATAACAGCTAGTATATACATATATCAAGTGTGAGTCGAACTGACTCAAGAAAGGGTTTCTTAAGTCACTCGAAAACGGCTAAAAAGTCAAGTTTGTTGTATGGGAGCACCCTGTATGTATTTATTTTATTCTGTTATTAGTATTTGTTGTTATATCACTACATATTATAAAACAAAGTCATTTTCTGTGTCTGTCCCTATGTATGCTTAAATCTTTACAGCTAAGCAACGGATTTTGATGCGGTTTTTTTCAATAGATAGAGTGATTCAAGGGTTTTTATGCATATAACATGTAGAGTATGCCCGTGCAAAGCCGGGCCGGGTCGCTAGTTGGCAAACAAACACTTTATCTGTGAAAATTTCAACTGTCTAGCTATCACGGTTCAGGAATGTATAACGGCTGTATCTTATGAGATACAGTCTGGTGACAGACAGACGGATAGCAGAGTCTTAATAATAGGGTTCCGATTTTTATCCTTTGAGTACGGAACCCTAAAACTATCCAATTCTTAGTAATTTATCAGGTTATTACCGCCTTTGGGTGTTCAAATCGATTATTACGTATTATTATCTGTAGAGGAAAATGAAAGCAACAAAGTTTATTTTATTTTCTCAGCGGCTTTTGTTATTTCGTCTCCGTTGATATGAACGGTCGTAAATTGGGTGATTCACGCACAATATTACAATGGAAAGGTTAGAGAAACGTAAAATGTAACGGAAAAATGGTTTAACGTAAATTGTCATAATAGGCGAACGTTGAATGAATGAATGAATGAATAATTTGATCGATGGTCTTTGATATATTTCACGAGTTGACCTAACCTCAAAGTGAAAAAATTATATACTTATGTTTTTTTATGGGACATGACAGCGAATAAGCACTCGGGCCTCCTGATGGTAAGAGACAACTGTGACATATAGACACCATATTATAGGTGCGTTAAAGTCTGTAGTCGGGCTGATAGACCGCAAGTGCAATTCCATCGGTTAGCTGATCTCCGGACCCAAACACGACAATGTCTTTTGTAGTGGCATTAATAGGTATAGCGGTGGATCCCTACCCGGACGAGTTGCTCCACAGTAATCTACCACCAGTGGTCATGTTGGAAGTGTCCCAGTTAATCTATGCTTGCTCTTACGAGCTGCCTGATAGAAAAGCAGTTGGCGTATTCTACACAGAAGCCCCAGGCCAACACGGGGATATTAGTCAAGGATAGATCCCAATGCTAGCCTCATCCAGTTTCTAAGTCAGATGATATATATTTTACATGAGTGACTTCCAGATGAATTCGAATCTGTATATATATCTTATTTGAGGGTACCGTGTAGTAATTCGTTTCTAAAAAGGATTCCGTCACCTAAAGAGTAAGACAACTGCACTAGACTATCAAAGCTATTAATAATACTTATACGCAAATAAACTATTTACTTCAGCATGTTAAACTTGGCAAAATATTAAAAACAAAATTACATTTGTCAAATAGTTTTTGTTCGATGTAAAAACAAACGCAAAAGTCTTATAAGAATACCATATATACAAAAAAAATGGAGTGTCTGCGTCTTATATTAAAATAAAAATAAATAAATAAATATTACAGGACAAATTACACAAATTGATCTAACCCCAAAATAAGCAAATTATATGCTTGTGTTATGGGTGTTAGACAACGATACTAATACATAGAAACACTTAAATAAATAAAAGGATAAATTTAATAAACACCCAGACCCGGAAATACTAGATGTTTGTATTTCCGGATCTGGGTGTTTATTAAATTTACCCTCATTTTTTCATGAGTTGAGTGAGTTCATCATACAAATGTCTGTCCCCGCCGGGAATCGAACCCGAGCCTCGCGGTTAGTCGATGCGGTTAAGCGTGTACGCTATATTAAAAATCACTATTTTCAAAAGGTATAACACAACCCTGTGTTTGTTTTAATTAAAAAATACACTTATTTAGTCAATTTCAAACGTTTATTTAAAATAACACAGAGTTATTCAATTCTACAAAATGTTCATACAATTGTGTTAATATCAAAGAGAACATGACTCGTGGCGCAATATTTGTGGTGGCTTTGCAACTTCAGGATTCTTTTCATATTTCGTTAACATAACTTTGTCCTGATTTTAATTAGGTTTAGAAGTGTATACTCGTGTGTGTTCTACACAAGTATATACTTCTAAACGTAATAGGCTATGTAGCTTGGTTATACTTAACAATACAATTGCTTATAGCATGTATTTGTTATATTACAGACTATAACATTTATATGTTTTTTTTTTCGAAAATACAAGACAGACGATCAAAAGAATCTCCTAAATACCTCATTAAAAAATATTAACAATGTTTGACTTTAACATGACATGAGCTGCTGCTTGTGCTGTGCTGTATGCTGCGTTATTTATTTAGTTTCTAATTCAATTTAGTTTGATATAAAAAACTGCATTCATTGCTCGTGGACGCTAATTTCTAATCGTTGTAAATATCTGATTCTATTTTTTTAAATACGCCAAATTTTTTTTTATGTTGTACCAGACTAATTTATTTACTAAATATAAAAACAGTTTAGTTGGTCCTAAGTATAAAAGTATGAAGGAAACATTAGAATTATTTAAAAACTATTGACTTATCGACATCAGTTTTTATTAAATAATAGAGCTTTAAGTTCTTAATATTTTTAAATGAAAGTTCGTACAAAGGGTCACATAAAGTAGGTACTTATACTTGTCCATGGCAAACGAATTCAACATTAATGACTTAAACTACCAAGAAAAATGGCTTTTATGTTTTCTTTATAATTAATAATTTCATAAAATTGTATTTCATTACGTAATTCCGAGCTATTGGCAGCTGATTGTTGGGTGAGTGACCCGCAACCTGCGCGACTAGCGTAGGTTGCATTTCCATTAATTTGTCCATATTTTACAAAACTTCAATAATTTACAACTTTTTCGTTACGACCTTGACCAAAAATCTGACACACATTTTTAATGGCAATCCTAGACTGTACAACCCATTTTTTTCTGATAATTAAAAACTCATGGTGTATATCACACACACGCACACATATTCACAACCACGCACGCACTCACGAGCACACATACACATACACGCACGCGCATACACAAACACGAAAGCACACACGCACACACGAAAGCACACACGCTTACTGTACTGTTCTAGTACTAGTGGTAGCACTAACACTACATACGATTTACTTTAGAGACATTAAAAACAGTGTGTGTCGATATATTTGAGACCTTTGTCTTCTGATACAAACTATTTAACCATCTTACGAAATCCAATCGTGCTATACTACTTATACATTTATAGGGGGAAAATTTAAATATGGATTACTGCAAAGTAGCACCTGATTTAATAATGTCAGAGTTGACAACGCAACGCCTTCACAATCACGCCTACACATACATCTCTATCTCTCGTTTACAAGTGCTGGAAATCTCGCTTTACATTTTTTAAATAGAATTGTGCATCCTTAACGAAGTTTCTTATGAAATTAAGCGTCACTTTAAACTTTTGCGGTAACTAGGGAATGTTAAATGTGATTCGTTGCAGCTCCACGCCCAATTAAGGGCAACTTTATGTGTGTAATATAGAGTACCTAATCGTACTTCATAATAATGGACCTTTTCTAAGCGTTAACACATTTCGACATACGTTGTTGTCCATCAACTCTATAAGAAAAGACAGTTAACAAGCGCACGGCGATAGTTTATGTAGTGAACTAGGTGATTAACGCTAAGGGAATTAATTAAATTATATCCAGAAATATAGTAAAATGTCTCTTTTTATGCTCTGTGTAATTCCGTTAAGTATATCAAACCTTTTTTATATATCTTGAAAACTACCGACTGATCCAGTTTTATAACTGCTATGTTTTATAACTATTATGATTTTAAAAAAGGATATCGTTATCTAGGCTAAGTTGCTGACATGATGAAAAGTTTGCCTTTGTGTTTAATGTAATTTTTAGGTATATCCCCGGGTAAACTTACCTAAGTAAAGGTTAATCTTTACTTAAGTAAAGGTTAAAAAAGTATTACCTTTGACGCCTATGGGTGACGTGTGTTTCTACATCAGGAAAGTCGCCCCTTCGTTCTCTATCTTATAACAAAAAAACACCAGGAAATTCATATATTTATTTAAGTAAATAAAATATATTATTATTGGACAGATTACACAAATTGATCTAACCTTAAAGTAAGAAAATTATATGCCTGTATTATGGAGTGTTAGACAAAGCTACTAATACATAGAAATACTTAAATATATACAAGAATACATGTTATATACACCTAGACCCGGAAATACAGACATCTATGTTCATAACAAAAATGTATGTTCCAATCTCATAAACACTATTAATCTTAGCATAACCCTGACTAACATGGAATCCGATACCACGCTTGAGCCAACGTAAACGCTCAACGAAATCGTTTGGGATTTCTTAATATTAATAGCTTTTTATATCAGATGCGGAATGAAGTAAGCCTTGGTAGGAATTGTTTTCATTTTTTTTAAAATAAATAAATATTAGTGGACAAATTACACAAATTGATCTAACCCCAAAGTAAGCAAATTATATGCTTGTATTAAGGTGTAAGACAACGATACTAACACATAGAAATACTTAAATATATATAAGAATAAATTTGATAAGCATACAGACCCGGAAATTCAAACATCTATGTTCATCACACAAATGTCTGCCCCCGTCGCATCGAGCCTCGCGGCTAGTCGATCGGGTTAAGCGTGTACGCTAGCCACTCGACCAACGAGGCGGTCAAATCATTCCCTGGAATCACTAGTTTTGTAATAGTATTTAAAATAAAACAGATTTTGCGTCCGAAAAAAACGTACAAAAAAAATTACATTAGAAAGACTCGGCGGCTCGGGAGTTACGAAGTTCGCCGGGACAGCTGCCCCGTACCATCCGAGGTATCAAAAATAGACGTTGGCCAATTCTCAGACATACTCAATATACTCATAAAATTTTACGAGAATCGGTCAAGCCGTTTCGAAGGAGTACGGGAACTAGCATTGTGACACGAGAATCCGTAGTAATATTATATATGCGAAAGTAACTCTGTCTGTCTGTTACGCTTTCACGCCTAAACCACTGAACCGATTTTGATGAAATTTAGTACAGAGATAGAGTTGTCATTGAGGAAGGACGAAACATTAAAAGAAGGTATGTTTTTACGCAATAAGTATTATAAGTCGGAAAAATATCTGCCCTTTGAAAGTTGTCTGTATCATAAAAAAAATACACGCAGGCGAAGCCGCGGGCAGAAAGCTAGTTTTATATATAAGATAAAGAACGTCGAAGTATATTACATATTGTACGTTTAAGATATTTAAAAGAAATAAGTCTGTATGAAAAACGAGCAGCAGAACACATTTCTGTCTGTATGTCTGTTTAGGTAAACCCCAGTCGCAAAAAAATTTAATCAATCGTAGCAAATTTGGCCGACGGGTACACTATGTTTCGTAGTAGACTACTTTTTATACTGTCAACGTAATGAGCTTCCGTCGGACGAGCGATAAAGCTATAAAGGAAACTTCAAAGTCTGATTTTCATTATTTTTTGTTGGATAGAATTTCCTGGAATGCTGATTCCTGTCACCTCGATACTAACGCGGAACTTTTAGATTATATAAAATGGTTGAAAAATCTCTGCATTCTTTTCATTTTTGGCCTCCTCCCAACGTCCTCTTCAATCCCTCTGCACCGTACTATCTAAAAGAATGTTTTCATTTCCTCCATCCTCCTGGTTCTCTTTGTTTACCCTCACAAAATTCCAAATTTTACTTCAGGACTCCTATTATAACTTAAATCCTGGTACCTTTATACAAACTAAATGTGTATACAATTTCAGCTCAAGCGGTTGAATATATCTACTTCAAAATAGGATTCTAAGATTTCACTCGAACATACATACTTACATACATACAATGCAAGTTAAATAAAAGCTTTTAATAATAATAATTAACGTGTTATATTCTGTGCAACCAAATTTTTGTTTTATAATTTGCCGCCTTATTGGTCGAGGGACTAGCGAACACGCCTAACGTCGCCAACCAACCTCGAGACTTGGTCACCCGAGTTTGATTCCCGGCGGGGCCAGGCATTTTATTACGGGTCTGGTTGATTATCAAATTTCTTCTGTTATCTACCTAAGTGTATGCATAAGTATTGTTAACATCCATAAAATAAGCTTGTAATTTGTATACATTGGTGTTGGATCAATAAGTGTAGTTTGTCTAGGGATGTACTTTTAACGCTGAACTTGTGGCCGTTCTTATTTCAGACACTAGTACCCGGATGACCGAGCTTCGCTCGGTTTAGAACATCAGGTTTTTTTGGAATTTTTGGAGTTTTTTTCACAAAAAAGAAGGAACTTCTTTTCAAGGAAAAAGAAAAAAGTAACAATCGGACTGATATTTGAACCAGCGTTTTTGAATTTTCAGGCCCCGATTTACCAACTGAGCTATTCTAATTTCGAAAATGTTAAAGAAATTTAGCTTTGTATTATAAAGACATAGGTTTTTATTCAATGAAAACACGATTAATAAACGAAACCTGAAAATAAAACCCAGCTAGATCGATTTATCTCCCCCGAAACCCCCCATTTACAAAATTTCAAAAAAATTGTTCGAGCCGTTTTATATGTTTTTATATACAAGATATATTTGTATATACAAGAATTGCTCGTTTAAAGGTATTAGATATTGTTTTTAATTCTTATTCCCAACCATTTACCCGGTAATATATCTCGAGACGTCCCTGATACCTTTATTTAATCAAGGCTGGAATTTGACTTTCATTACTGATTGGAGCCCTCCGCTGGAGCGCGTAAGATCTTATCGCAAGTAATTACAAACGGATACGCTTTTATTTCTTGTTTATCGAATTTGTGTGTTTAATTTACCAGATGAAACTATTTTTTATTTATTAAAAACGTACAAAATACACACACGTGATTGACAAATGAAAACAAAGGTTTGGAGGAGCCGGTAAACTTACACGAGAGGATTTGAGATTTTCATCGTTCAGTCTTAGGGTGCCGAAGCAAGGACATCGTTGATGTCTACACGTAGTACATTTTCCTTACAATATTTAAGTTCATTCAAATGTTTACAATTAATTTTAGTAGGTATTTGTGTTATTTACATATATTTACATTTTTATTGAATAACATTAATCACTACATATTATAAAACAAAGTCACTTTTTTGTCTGTCCCTCTGACTTTATAAATCTTTAATAAAACTAAGCAACGGATTTTGATGTGGTTGTTTTAATAGATGGATTGATTCAAGAGGAAGGTTTTTATGTATATAACATGTATAGTATACCCGTGTGAAGCCGGGGCGGGTCGCTAGTAAATTGGATAAGACATTGTAACATACTTTGGAATCGCTGTGAGTTTGTAAGTTAGTAAAAATTATCTTCAGCAAGTTGCCTTCTAAAAATATAGGTACTTATGTAAAATGTTAGA
This sequence comes from Lasaia peninsularis, assembly GCA_018236625.1. Taxonomy (NCBI): domain Eukaryota; kingdom Metazoa; phylum Arthropoda; class Insecta; order Lepidoptera; family Riodinidae; genus Lasaia; species Lasaia peninsularis. The sequence continues at coordinate 16,716 of DVZL01000699.1, forward strand.
GGTCCTTGTCGTCTGAACTTTATAAACTCTTTTAATTCAATAAAAGTAATAAAAATGAAATGACAGACGGCACCAATCCAATTTGTCGCTGATGGACGCGGGGAACCGAACAACCAGAACACTAATGTCAATTAATGTTTGCCAGAGCCTTCTTTAGCCACAAACAGATGAGACTGGCGGCGGATGACCTGCTATCGATTGGGTTAACTCGAAACACACATACCATGAGCTTATTTTTAAATTTATTATTTTGAATTTTGAACTCACGCTATTTTGCCCAAAATAGTCTCATGGATACGCAGATCCTGTTGAGTTTAACCCCACAAATATTATTTTCGGTGAAGTCATCTTTTGTGTGTACATTTAAATTTTTATATAAGTAAAATTGATTTTTTTTTTACTTTTTAATCTTAAATATCTCGAGGGTGAAAATATATACATACATTTATGATGCAATATATCCTAAAATGAGATAAATTTTCCCTCACATATAAAATGAGTAGCGGTTAATGAAGAAAAGTCATACAATCCTTTACCTTGAACCGGAGGCTTAAGTTGCGAAACCTATTGTAATCCTAACATCCCTTATGTGGGAGTCACTCCTATAGGGTGTTTGGATTTGGGATGATAAAATCTTAAAGGAATAATAATGTGTGTTATTTAATAAAAAGTATTTATAAAATGAAACTCCAAACATGAAACATTTTAACACGTTTTTTTGTTATTTGTATTGCTTTTATATACCTACTAGCTTTCCGCCCGCGGCTTCGCCCGCGTGAATTATTTTAATAACAGACATTTTTCCGACTCGCAACACTTATTGCGTAAAAACATACCCTCTTTTTAATGTAGTTGGTTTAAAAGTAGTATATGTCCTTTCTCAACGTCATTTCTATCTCTGTACCCAAATTCATCAAAATCGGTTTAGTGGTTTAGGCTTGAAAGCGTAATAGACAGACAAATAGACAGAGTTACTTTCGCATTTATAATATTAGTACGGATTATAAAATCAATATAGAGCTTATCTCAAAAATATCCAGAAAAATATTTTTGTCCTGTGACATTTTTTGCCCAAAACTTTTTAGTTTGGGAATTTTGTGACTTCAATCGCATATTATTAACGTACTCTCCGAAATCTATTCTACCTATAATCTGGAACATCTAAATAGATATTATTAAGCTTTTGTGTCTTTTTTCAAGATTTAATCCATTTTTAACCGAAATGAATTTAAAACAATTTAGCGTTTTTTTAATTGGTGTACAACTGATTATGTATTTTTAGCTCGTAACCTAAATTATAAATACGTAGTACATCGGTGTCTTATGGTACGCGCTTTGGACTTTCATGTAGTAGTGCAGGTACGAACAGCGTTATGTACTATTTTTTCTAACTTAAGTAAATGTTCTCGTTAATCAACGTTAACTTCATGTATATTGGTTTCCTTCTAAAGCACCTCAATGAATGAAAAGCGCATGTTATGCGTTAAATGTGTTTATACGGGGTTACATTAAAACATAATTGTAAAATATTTTGCACGATGCGAATAACTACTACTAGATGTTTCTGGCTCTAGGAACGTTCATAAGCTCTCTCGAGGGAACTGGGTTATACATCGAGATTAATGTAGATATGTAGCTCCAGTCACTTATCTTCAAATCAAAAATATATAACATTATACCACTCCGTTGTGATTTGAAAGAAGGGAGAGTGAAAAAATATACTAACGAACCAAAAAAAAAGCGTAAAAAAAGTTTTCTCGTTTTTATTATTACAGTGTGAATGGTTACTCAATAAAATGATTTATTTTGTCATCCTGTACATTCTTTGACATAAATGAAGATTTATTACTCATTTAGTAGGTGTGCGTAAGCAGATAAAGGATTTTCAATTATCGGATGGCACTGGCCGTGTCGTGTTGACGATTACTGGTCTGGGGAGCCAGAATCAAACTTACTCTTGGCCATAACTTGTGTTTCGTGATCAAAATGAAAAGATTAACTTAAGACTCCGCGTAAAGTTATTCGAATTAGTGAATCATAGAAATGGCGACTTCTTGAATCATATATCTATATAATAAAAATGGATTGCTAATTGTGTTGCTAAGCGTAAAAGTCGAGAACGTGTGAACCGATTTCGCAAATTTTTTTTATAATTTTCCTTGAAGTACTATGATGGATTGCTTGAAAAAATTTAAAAATAACAATTTTCTATATTTCCATACAAAGATTCATAAAATATTTAAAAGTCAATTTAAACTTTAATAGCATATTATCATAAATGTTAAGTTTTAGTGGAGGCAAAACAATTGAGTGAGGTTAGTATTTTACGTATCTGTTCGCCAAAAAAGCGCCTAGAACTTTAGTTAAAATTACCAAGACTCTCAAGTCCGGGAATAAAACAGCATAAGTTAGTAAAATTGTATCCATGTTGTTATATAAAATCAGCTTATTTACGACTGAATACAACATAATATTATATTCGACTCGCGAGTACATAACACAGTGTTTCATTGCACCCTTAGTTATATTAAAATAAATATTGATATTTTAAGTATTATTCAATCTGTACAAATTTTCTTGTAATAAAAAATAGTTATATCGAATAACTTTAATATTTCCTAAATGGTTCCAATTATTTGGCAACGAATTTTTAGTACAATTCAGTCTTAGTTCTTGAATCACATGTTCAACTTTAGATGACGTAAATAATGGTAGATATCGTTTGTATTATATTATTGTCTACGGAAAAATTAATTATACCTACAATATATATATTTGTAGTACGATTGAAAATAACGAATACATGAATACGATTATCAAAATTCTTGTTAACTATAATTATACTGAATGGTTTTGAAAATGCAAAAAATGTCTAATATTTTTCTACTACTGCACGCGAGCAATGCCATTGATAAGAAATAGCTCAAGATGTGATATTTGATTATTTAAATACTAGTTTCCAAATATAACTAACGTTTTTGTTAATGTACACGGAAACCAAGGCATATCTCGAAATGAAAATCAAAACTTGCTTTTATTTAAAGCAAAAACATAATGAACATAATTTATTTCAATTTAAAAAAAAGTAAAATTGAAGACAATATGGCCAAGGTTTAAAAATGAAGTACTCAAAGTGAACTATCAGGGGACCGGCCACAAAGTTAATCAAAATTTGTTGGAGTACGAGAAAAATCTCTTACTTTTAATAGATTTGTATTTGTTATCATAATGTATAAACTTTCTCTTCTACTTTTGACATACTATTTACTCTATATTTTTAATTTGACTACGATGTCACTAAGTAATGTAGTTTTTCCCATCACCTAAAATGTTATAAAATTGTTTTATTAAATACTAACCTATCCGGCGAACTTCGTACCGCCTAACAGTAAATGCATGTCGGGTTACATTTTAGCTGAACTAATTAAGGGTTTGACGAACAAATTCAATGATAAAAAATAATTATTAATGATAAACAATAAATACAGAAAGAGAAAACAAATTAAAAAAAATACAAAAATAGTTGTTCATTAACTTAGAGAATAAATGTTAGTAATTGTTTTCGAAAATTTACTTGAATTTACACAAAATAAATTTCTGAAGGCACACGTAAATGTTAAACATTTGTCATTATTTCCGTATGGGCGCATACATATTTGAGGAACTTGTATGTATCCGCTTAATGCACTTTTCAACATTTTTAATTGATTTAAAAAAAATACAGACAATGCATAAATGTCAAGCATTACTTACAGTATTTGACAGGATGGACAACAAATATTTGACATGTACTAAGGAAATAATCATTTAATGAAAATGTTATTCATTTTTCATAATTATGTATTCTTCGAGTTTTCATTGTTCTTAAGCGGAGACAAATCGAACGAATAAAAAACCATTAAAATTGGTCCGGCAGATCTCGAGTTATAAGTGTTGTAACAAACCCGTCTTACTTTTATAAATATAGCAAGATTTAAATTATTTACTGCACAAAATTATGTACAAAGGCGAACTTAATGCCAATAGGCATATTCTCCCAGTTTACCCTGGGTTGTGGAGACAAATAAACATGGGTGGTGCGTTAAAGTTGATTACAGAAAATTATAGTTTACAACGACACAATTCATTAATTTAAAAACTTAAAAGATAAGTGGATCTAGCAAAAACAATAATTAACTAAAATGTAATGTATGTATGATAATATAATAATAATAAAAACATAGGATTGCAAATAAGTTAATACATACTAAAATATATACATATATAAGATATATACCTACAAACAAGTAATACATAAAGTAATAATAAGCAATATATAGAATACAAAGACACAAAATAAAAATAATAGTAATAAGAGGAATCTATAATTTATAAGGAATTTTAAAATAGAAACTTTCGGCATCAATCATTTAATATTTAGTATTCTATGAAGCGTTTCTACCTTCATTATTAAAGAAACACGTCTTCTGTGACTTCGCTTATTTTCAACGTTTAACCTATTAAATTTAAATCAATAGACCAGCGGGGTTATTGTGTATCTTTTTGACAATTATAAGATACGAACTCCGAGCCGGAGTTCTCATATATTCAC
>DVZL01000700.1:0-21302 GCA_018236625.1 Lasaia peninsularis
AGTTAACCTTTGCTCGCCTCTTACGAGCTGCCTGGTAGGAAGGCAGTTGGTCTATTCTACATAGAAGACCCGGACAACACGTGAAAAAGTATGTATGTTCGGGTGGAATTTTATTATTCGATTTTTAAGTAGATATCTTCACTCGATAAAGCTGAAATTTTGTATACACGTTTAGTTTGGATGACAATGCACGATATAGCCAATATGGCGGACCAACCAAGACGGCGGAATAGTTGTATTCAAAGCACTTCTACAATATGGGTATCAAATGAAAGGGCTCGTTGAGAGCAACTCGAAATATAATAAAAGCTTTCCTAAAAAGCTTTTTTTGCCGTTTTACTTATTACTCTTTGGGTAACGAGACCTAAAAACAATGTTTTGAATTCAGAATATACTTAATAGAAAATATCTTATTTCACATGGTGATTTGAACACAAGCGGTATTTGTGACGCACATATCTTTGAAAATTTGGCACCAGATTAAATCGTCAGAGGGCTTTTTTTTCATAGATTACAGGATGCTTGATACATCAAAAAAGATTTAGCTTAAATAAATTAGATAAATTTTACGCTAGACCTCATATGCAGAGACCAAGTTCCATCGTGAGGGATTATTAGGAGATAATAAATCTCAGGAGTAAGCCCTTAATCAAACATGCAATATATCGCAATCAGAGCGCGTGCGCCGCCACGTGACGTCAACATGACTGATTTACGCCGTTTTGTTCATTTGAATAGACGACAAATCAGATGTCTGTTTTAGAATATATTAGCAACCGATTCCGGAATAGTTATGTATTTATATAGTAAATAACAAAATAAATAAATATCCTTACGCCCATGTCTACGAAAGGGTAGGTAGAGGTACATAATTATGTACTTTCCGACTACTAACCGACGATATTAAGTTCCCTAGTGTGACAGATAGCAAGTGGCAATGTCGGACACAAATCCAATATCTGGTATAGTTAGGAATTAGCCAACCCGGGAATCGTACCAGAGATCTCGTGCATCAAATTTGGGCACAGACTACGCTATACCGCAGAGGCGGTTATTTTTACTACTAAATGTAGGTAATAGGTACCAACCAGGCTTGTCCAACCTATTACTGCCGCCATAAACTAAAGTTTTTGCTTGAAAAAGTACCATAGTCTATGGTTAAATGTATTACCATCAGAAAACGAGCCTACTTGTTCGTCCATAAGAAAAAAAAAAGTTTGTCTATGTTAAGATATTTATCGTCTATGTACAAAAAATTATCACTTTCTAAATATATGCATTGGATTTTATATGAATCCATTTGATAAATATGATAAAATTGTTATCGGAGGTTTCAAGATGTTAGAATTGGATTCAGATATGGATAACGACATATCTAAGAAATAATTTTGTTGATTCCTAAGCTTTAATATTTTATTTTATCATTAAGTGAAATTTAACAAATGTATTAAAAAATGCGGCCAAGTGCGAGTCGGACTTGCGCACAAAGGATTCGCGTTTTTGATCTATAAAAGTACCAAACGGATTTACATAAATAAAACTTCTGTTAAAATTTCAACTTTTTAACACGGTCAGTAATAGTGTCCCAATTTTAACCTTTTAAGTACGGAATCCAGAAAAATCCATTGACCATTCAAACGTAGGAAATACTCTATTACACTCTTACGAGGCTGAGGAGGAGATCATAAAAATAATCATAAAATAGAATTGGAGTGTCTGTAAGTAATATTAAAATAACCTCATTTTACTAAATGCATCTGTATGTTTACAAGATACTTACATATACCAAAACAATATTTTTTACAATTCTTGTCTATCCGTCTGTTTGTACCCGCTAATCTATGAAACGGCTGGACCGATTTTGACGGTACTTTTACTGGCAGACAGTTGATATAATAAGGAACGGCTTAGGCTACTTTTTATCAGAATTTTGTTTTAGAACTGTATAAAATAAAATAATTAAATAAAAACGTGTACGAAGTTACAGGCACAGCTAGTTTTTCAATAAAATAACAGAATTTGTGAAAGTGTAACACACAGCTATAATTTTTTTTAGGATGTTTATAAATAGGTTGCGTAGTTTTAAACTCAAAGAAGTTTTATGTCACTTTCTTTAATTTATCAAATCAACATATTTCATACTTGCTATGCCTATTAAACTACCATCTACCAATATTACTGTAAGGAAAAAACTTGGGCGTCTAGTCAAAAATTAGCTTGATAGTAATAAACGATGAAAAGTTTACCAGGGATCCTGTACCAATAAGTAGTTTTATTTATATAATCCATAAAAGCGCTAAAATTTTGACATTTCAACAAGTAGAAAATTAATTCTACGGTCGACAGATGTATCTGAAATCCAGGAATCGAACTCTAAGCAATTTATGTTCGTGATCTCACGATCGATATGCAGTATAAATAAGTATTATACAACCGACAACGCCTACAAAGTCAGGTCAGCATAGTGATAATAATTTGCATTACTCCAAACTGATCAGTATGGGACCCAGGGTTGCCATGTCAGTACGCAAAAATATCTACCAATTTCATATTTTTTATTAATTAAAAAAATAATTTTAACTCTCTTTCTAAGTGTCAAGATTTACTTTTTTGTAGCTTTAGTTTATTTTTTATGACTACTTAGTATAGAATAAAGTCGCTTCCCATGACTATCCCTATGTATGCTTATATCTTTAAAACTAACCAACAAATATTAATATGTTTTTTAATAGATAGAGTAACTCAAGAGAAAGGTTTATATTGTGTATGCCAACTTATTGCCCGCGGCCCCACCTGTGTGAATTATATTAAAAATATAGCACATAAAACATTCTTTCCGACTTATATTTATTGCGTAAAACATGCCGTTTTTTAATGTAGTCGATTAAAAAGTAGCCTATGTATTATTCTTATGTATAAGTTATCTTAATGTAAAGTTTCATCTAAATTCGTTCAATTTTTTTTACGTGGAAAAGTAACAAACATCCACACAGTATGAATGATGGATGTATTTACAAAATTTCGAGTTTTTATAAGTAAGATAGACATGCATAATAAACCTGTGCAAAACCATGGCAGATCGCTAGTTCTTATTATATGTTCTGTCGTAAATATTGTAAATTTTATTTATCTTTACATATTTACTACATCGACATTTGTAATATTTTTTTGCTTTAAATAATACATATTATAGTATTTTATTATAAATTAAAATTTATATTGTATGCAGTGGGTTATTTTATATTAGTGATTTGAAACAAAAAAAAATAACTCAGACAGTGAGGCTTACGAAAAAATCTTAGAAAAAAAATAAAAGCTGTTGGTTGGGATATTTTGTATTTTGTCATAGAGTCAAATTTCTACACAAACCGGATTAATCCCGATCATTTGGCAGCCCTATTCGGACTGTACATCAGGTTAGCTTTCTCTATACCAGAAATGTATTGTAATTTTTAACCTTAATCCCTTTTAATTTAAAGGCGTAAATCGTGTGTAAGTATAAGACATTTTCGCGCATTATTCTCTTTCCAAACTATCCAAGATAGTATTGCGCACTGGCCAGTTAATACCGAGCATTACAAAGATAAAATGGAGTTCAAATTTCGATATTTGAATTGATACCGTTATGTAAGTTGTTATCTGTCAAGTTTGTCTATGGTTTTATAGGCTTATACAATGTTGACTTTGACCAATCTTCTAAGAAAGCGCTGGTTCCAAGGTATTTGATATAAAATTACGATGCATGTTCTCAGAATTTAGTTACTTACATATACATATTCACGCCAGGTCCCTTGCGAGGTAGGTGGAGAGTATCAAGTTCAAAGGATCACGATCCCATTCTTACCTAGTTTCCTTCGTAGTCATTACACTCTATTCTCTATATCGGTATTTAGTTTAATTATAGTTTTCAAGCTATTCAAGATGGAACACTACATTAGTAAGCATTGGAGCTGAGCTTTAGAAGAAGTAAGGTGTGGGTAACCCTTAAAAAATCTGAGACAATATCACGCGAATGTTCGTTGCCGTTACCGCGATCTAAATACGAAACCCCAAAAAACAAATAACTTTTGTTATCTAACTTCATTATAAGTCTCTGTTTTGCTAAAATTTGTTTTAAAAACTATTGTTTTACACATTACAATGACGTGTAAAGGTTTTGTAAGACACAGGTGGGCCCACACTTTAACTTTCATAGACCAATCTATACCAACAACACAATATACTAATGAAATAATAAAATATTGACAAAAGACTTTTACTCGCCCGGGTAGTACACACCGCCTTACGTTTTCCTGCCGCCATAATGACATTGTCGTGTTTTGGTCCGGAGGGTAGGGTAGCCGGACTTGCACACAAGGTCTAACAGCCTGACAGCCGGCACAGGGCAGCGTGGCACCTACAACATCTATGGTGTCTATAAGCCACGGTTGTCTCTTACTATCAGGAGACCCGTGTGCCATTTCGCTGTCTTATCCCATAAAAAAACAGATATACAATGCCAATGTGGATGATTGTAGGTATCTGGAGAGACCTAGTTTGACATTCCACGACCGAATTTCTCGTGTAGCTTGTCATCCAAGTGTAGTGTCAAAAGTCTCCACAATGGTAGTGTTTGTATGAATAGAGTAATGAATGTGGAGGAAGCTAGGCAAGTATATAGGAATTGTAAGATTTGACACTCGATATTTTATTATTTCTTTATTGTCTACGTCCATGAAGGCCCACGCACCTTACAAAAATACTCGTTGGTGAAGTGTTAATCGAATATATATCTTTTTGCTCAATCGAAAGTATTGTAAACTACGCTATTTGATTAGCCATATTAAGAAAATGAAACTTGAAGTATGAATTAGTTAGGTACGTCAAAAGTTAATTTTTCAACTTGATTTTTAAATCCTCCTTATATTTTATTAGTAATCGGAAACAGAGTCCTAAAGAATGTAAAAAATAATTCAAATTTTTTGTTGTTTTTGAGTTCTTTTATTCAAAAATAATATTCTTTCCGCTTTTAATAAGCTTTCTTGTTTATTTATTATCTTTCTTAAGAAAGTCAGGTTTTTACTAAATATACTTTAAGGAGGTGGTAGTTTTTCATTGATTCCCCGGGATGTATATCCAGTACCAGCTTTGCTGCGACTGTAGCTAGGCCTCTAGTTGGCAATGCGCTATTTACATATGTCATCATGAATGCCGAGAAAACCTCTCAATCAAATTCAGTCAAGCTATTCGTAATTGTGAAAATTTAATCGTCATAAGTTACATTCCAAAAAAAATGGGAATAAACATATGCATCTAAATATAATATATAAGTTTGTGTTGGTTATGCTGTTTATAACTCAAGGATGGCTGAACCGATTTGGCTAAAATTATTATGGAAGTAGCTTAGAACCAGGAAACGTACATTGCAAATTTTATGCCGTAGCGTTCCATTCGCATGTCATTTTGTGTGTACTATCGGGTAGTGCGGCAGGTACGAAGTTCACCGGATCAGCTAGTTTGGTATACAAAAAAGTCATGTAAGTTACACCATTTACATTTCAAGAACGACTGGACCAATTTCAATGATTTTTGTCTCAATAGACTTCCGGAATAGGATAATAATCATCAAAGCTTTGAAAATTAGAATAAGAAAAGTTTACCGAGTTAACTAGTCTTCAACTGAAGAAAAATCAAAGACGCTTTTAGCTTGCGGGTAAAGCCTCGGCTGTAGATTAGTTTATAAACAAACTTCAAAATGCATTGAAGTTGCTGATTTACAAATTCTGGTAAAGCACGGAAAGCCGATATCCGGTTTTGGGGTGAATGACCCGCTTTCGTACAAAAGATCAACTTGGATAGTGCGCACGCGCTGCTTATCTGAGCATTGCCAGACACTAGATTATTTTCTCGTACAAGCCTACTTAAATATCTACAATTCGTACACACTTCATTCCTATAATACCTACCTAATTCTACCAAGTTGAAAGAACGAATTTGCAATTTACCTTTAGCGAAAAAATAATATTTTATTAATTTTTAATAAAATTTATATGTTTTTATGCTTGATTGGTTTGAGTATACCATCATAAAAAATTGGAGTTTTTTTATCTATATATTTATCTATCTATAAAATATAAAAAAAAATTGTAAGGTTAAATATAATGATTAGAAATAATATCATAATATGCAGCGTCCTATGTTACGAGCTTCTAATTTATTATGTCTAAGTTCGTGTTGTTTTTTAAAAAATACTGCTTTAGGTTTCATAAGTATTTCGTACAAAAAAACGAAATATCGTACATTGACGAGATTTTTCGTAAGTCTAGCAATGCTCGCTTATCAGAACACACCGTTGATCTAGGCAACCGAAGATACCTATAAAAGATATAGGTACAGTTATTTGCAAAATAGATCGTGGTTTAAGTAGGGTAATGTAGTTTGGCGATGTTTTACTCGCCTTTCAATAGATAAGATAAACATAGACTTATTGTTACGTTCTTACTTACTTTAAATTCCTTTTTACACACTTTTTTTACTTTTTTAAAAGACCGATTTTTAATGGGATACGACTGCGTACTGTCTCATTATTGGTGGTAATTTTATAATAATATACCATTGAATGTTTATATATGTATATATAATAATTTTGAATTTATATTTATAGTAATTTAATTTATATATATATAATAATTGAATTTTATATATATAATAATTGAATGTTTATATATAATAAACATAAAAAACTTTTGTGTTCCAATATATACATTTTACCTTGTGTCTCGGTTAATTTTCAGACAGTACTTTCAACACTTATTCCATAAAAAAATTATACTTATTTGTGTGACTATATTGTATGTATTTCTGTGTATGGGTGTTTTTAATGGGCGAGAAGGAGATCAAGAACAAGGTTCTCTCGATGGTAAATAGCCGTGGCCTATAAATACCATATATGTTGTAGATATATGGTCGGGCTGATAAACTGTATGTGCAAGTCTACCACCTTCTCTACCCTTGCACTAGAATAGGATAATGTCATGATGGCTGCAGGAATAGGTAAGGCGGTGGATCTAAACCCGGGCGAGTTGCTGCAGAGCTCTCTACTACCAGTGGTCATGTTGGAAGTGATCCCGTTAACCTATGCTCGCCTCTTACGAGCTGCCTGGTTGGGAGGTAGATGATCTATTCTACACAGTGACCTCAACCAATGCAGTGAAAAACAGTAAGATAAAAATACCTAAAATGAGGTTATTTTTTAGGGGCCGTACATATAGGGTAAAAACAATATCCTGTTACAAAGCGTCCGCTGTCCATCCGTCTGCTGTCATCAGGCTGTATCTCGTGAACTATAAAGTCGCAATGTTCACATGATAATATCATAATAAAATTAATATCTGTAAAAAAGCACATTTGTTTCATGGGGGACCATAATATTACAAACTTAGTTTTTTTGCTGTTTTTACACATGATACCTATTCGCACATGACCAATTTTTTTTTAAATCACTCAACCTTTTTGATTGAAATTCTTAAATTTTGTCCTCTGTCATCTGTGTAGAATAGACCAACTGCTTTCTTACCAAGCAGCTCGTAAGAGCCGAGCATAGGTTATCTGAGTCACTTCCAACATGACCACTGGTGGTAGAGTGCTGTGCAGCTGGTAGGGGTCGCCGCATTGTCGTGTTCTAGTCCGGAGGGCAAGGTAGGCAGTAGACTTGCAGATAAGGTCTAACAGCCCCACCACAGGACCGCGGCGCACCTAAAACATTCATGAGACTCCGAAGAAATATATTTTTAGGATGGTGTAACATAGTATATATTGTAATGTTTAGCACACAACAAAGTGTCTTATTACGAATTAATCGCCTTTGTGGTTCAGCATAGTTGGTGTCAGTTCTACCCTTGGGTACAGACCCCTAAAAACGTAACAACTGGTTTTTCATAAGGGCTCTGAACGAACACCAACCGTTATCTATTAAAAGCTACCATTTAAGAGCAGTTAGCATCATAAAATTAGTTTATGTAGGGTAATGGCCATCTGAAGATGTTACACTAACGAGCCTATTTCATACTGGGTTAAGTAATTGATAAACATTTTCCTTTTATCCTAAATGCTCCATTTGACTTGAAACTCATGATTTTTTTAGAAAAAATAATACTTTGACTTATTTTGTGAAAGAAATACATATCTTCACGCCAAGACCCTTGCGGGTAGGCAGAGAGTATCGAGTGCCAAGTTTCATGAACTCTACATACTTGTCTAGCTTCCTCCCCTTTTTTACTCTCTTGGATTCTTGACACCAGACTCGGATAATATGCGAGATATTTGGAAAGAAATGTATATATTTGTAATAATATTTATAATTACAATTTATATTATAATATGTACTAGCAATGCCCGCAACTTCGTCCGCGTTATTAGTTATTTATTTCATTTAGCAAATAGTAATAATTATTCTAATATTGTATGTACATACACTCCAATCTTATTTCTATCGATATTTTTACTTTAAAATATAGTTCAGGAATATCTCATTCAAAAAACACATCAATAAATTAACAAACACAATATTTACTTTAAATTCAGACACCCATGTCACAAATATCGGTCCCAGTCATATATTGAGTTGTTAATTTATATTCGCTAACCACTCGACCAACGGAGCGGACGGACCAGTATGGATTTTGATGATGAACCGATATCGATAAAATACATGAACTCTGGTGATTATAATACAATATCATGGCCATTGTTAATTGTTCTTTTGTTTGATCAATTTGTTAATAATTATCGCCTGAATGACTTTTTTGTACAATTGTTTACAGTAAGAGATAGTTTTTGTCGAAATAATCTATTTAAATACAAATAAATAAAATTGAAGGTTCTTTTAAGACTTTTTGTCTGTCAGTTTGTAACGGCTAATCTCTGGAATGTATCGACTAATTTTAACGGACTCTCACTGGTAAATAGGTGTTTTAATAAGTATTAACTTAGGTTTTTATTTAATTAAATTCAAACCAACTAAGATTACTGGATCAATTCCCTAGAAGATTCAATCAAACAAGACGATAGAGTTCGACTAAAACTCGTACTGCATAATGCGTCACTAAACAGACTATGAGATTCGAAATCCATAAAAAATTGGTTTGAAGAGCACTTTATCTATAATCTATACCAATATTAACTACAAAAATTTTTTGTTTTTTTATTAGGCATTTTAATTTGTATTTATCTGAAACAATTAGTATCCTACTTACTTATAACAATTTTTGACCGCGTAATGTAAATTTTTTAGTAAATACATTTTTAATTTTTATGATAAACAATTTGCATTTTAATAGGTATATAAAATATAAATATAATAATATATAATGTTTTCGAAAGTGTATAACAAAATTATATGCATCCATATTTAATTTACATCGATTTTTATATTTGACTCCAATACCTAACTTAATTAATACATTTTTTGTATTAATTTAAAGGTAGATTTTTTACATCTATGTGTAGAAGACTAAAATGATTGTACTACAGGTTTTCCGAGTAATTTATGAATTCTTGATTTGGTTGTCACTGTCTAGTGTCGAGAAATTCCAATGATATTTGCGAGACCGAGAGTTAGTACCTACTTACTTATCCGTAAAGGATCATGGAAATCCTGTCTAATAAAAGACCTGACAAACTTGTCTCACTTCGCAGTTATACTAGTTGTTAGCAGATAAGGCCGGTCGCAGACTAATTAATATTGTGTATTAATTCGATTAAAAATTATCTCACGTTTATGACACGTGTATGTATATGTCTTCTTCAAGTTTATTCCTATCTCAATCCACCGTAATAAAGCCGATTTCAACTAAACTTACTTTCAATTATCGCTAACTTCTTTTAACGTAAGCATAAGAGAGAGACAAGACTTTTAGTCCTATCGAATTAGTAGTAACATTTCTACAGACTTTTAATCTATACCTCGGAATATGTCAATCAAAAACCGCATGAGTTAGTATGTTCTGACTAATTTGGCTTGACTAAAATGTTGTATCTCTTTTGTTTTTTCCTTATTTTATTGGGAAAATATAGCATAAGCGTTAGCGTGTAAAAGTGATTGCCACTAATATTTGATTGTTAGTAAGTTTGTTATTTAAATGGACTAATCGTTAAAATGAGAGTAGTTTCTTCTCAAAAGACACCTCTCTTATGCCGTTTACGTAGGTAAGCGATTTACTTAGGAGGGCTATATTAATTTGTTTAATCATACAAATATTCGAATGCTTGCGAGACAGAGAGACAAACGTAACTCTATCACTAAGTATACGCTGTCTGTCTGTCTAGCAGTAGGCCATATTCCATGAACCGTGATAGCGTGATGAAATTAAAATTTTCACAGATGATATTAATGTTGCCCCTATAATGCGATAAATACGGAATAAAGTAAATATTTAAAGGAGCTCCTGTGCAACAAATTAAACGCTATTCATATTTAGATTGTGGTAAATAAAACGAGTAATCGCTTGATATATTTTCACAATATCTAGTTAAATACTTTAAAATAAATTATTAAAAATTAATAAGATACGTAAAAAGTTTTTGACTTTTGGCCGACTTAAATCGCAACGTGTTTAGATCGCCTAAAAAGCTGACATTCGCCGCAGATTGCATAACCATTGCAGTGCGAATAATCGCGCGGTTGTCAGGTGTTTGCTTATAGTCCGTATTGTATTCGTCAGCCAGGAGAGTGACGCATACATTTACATGAATAGATTAATAGAGTAGAAGTATTTACCTTGCCTACTTCGTACTAGAAGCCAGTTACTGTTGAACAGGCTTAAGGTGCTTACTCTTGACTGTTATGTATTTTGTATATGTATAGGATTGATTAGGAAGAGCAACTTATTCCATGAGTTTTTAAGTAAGTATATCTAAAAAAACTGGGATTGCATTTACGCCGTTGATCACATCATAGGACTTAATATCATCGACTGATTATAGATGCATTTCTTTGCCTACATTTTCGGAAATATAAGTACGATTATGTTTATTTATTTTATACATCTATAGTATCTATTAGACACAGTTATTTACGACTTTATAATTCGTATTGATGACATAAATTAAATAAAAACTTGCTATCACAAACGGTCTCATAACTTCGTCCTTGCTTCGACGGACGAAGTTGCTTTCCTTGAAGGTCGTCCTCTCGCCTCCATAGTTTTTTATACCATGAAATTAACCATTAAACGTCCAACCATTCAAGTGCACAGAGTAGTTTTAACGTCAGAGAATTTCCCTGAACATATAAAATAAAATGGTTTATTCATCTACAGTGTAAGCATAATCTTAACCACAAATAACTTTGATTAAATTTAGCATACAGATACAGTTAATACGCAAGTGTAATAAGATATTTTTGGAAATTTTACCCCTTCAAAGGAAATAGATGATAAAAGTTTATCAAGTAAGAGGCCGTTACTTTGAAGTTAAAATGTTTAAGCTGCATTTAAAAAAAAATGTATACTAAGCGCTGTGTATTAGAAAATATTTTAATTCACTCTTACCAATCTTGTTTCAAGCAAAAACTGAATTACTATTTTGTAAACTCCCGCTAATCCAAGTATTGTTCGACTCAATCAAACAAGACACACTATTAATTCTAAAAAAAATCAAAATCTTGTTTCAAACAGATTGTAAACTAATAATGTCTTATATATTTTTTAAATAACTTGAAGTCATACGAATAAAAAACATACAATTAGCAATTGATATATTAATTTCGATATATTTAAGAATACGTCAACCTGTAAAGTTCGTACAATTTTTGCGCAATTAATTTTTACCGTAGGTATGCCCAGGATTATCATAAGAATTCGTTAAAAAAAGTTAAGTGCTAAATATACATTTGTACTATCAATTATCAAAAGGTAGCTGCGGACAATATTGCTTGCATGTTAGTCAAAAATCTAGTAAAATCTTTGGTCGTTTTATCTGAAATTTTGAAATAGCTCGAAAAGTGTATACACTAATGTGTATTATTTAAATAAAAAAAATGCGAAATTTGGAAAAAAATATAATTAAACTCTATAAATACAGTAAAAAAGATAGTGAAAACAAAAAATATTACAAATTGCAAAATACCCGTAGAAATTGTTTTATTGACAAATGTCTAAAAATTGATAATTGATCATTGACTAAAATCCATAACACAAGCATCTAATTTGCTTACTTTGTGGTTAGGTTAATTTGTGTAATTTGTTATTTATTTATTAATAAATAAAACTATTATCCGACGATATTAGGTCCCATGATGTGACAGGTGGCAAGTCCATCGCCATCGAATACAAATCCCGGGATTCGTCACGATGTTTTCCTTCACCGTAAGAGCACTTAGATAATGTACTTAAGTTTAAAAAAACTCATTGTTACATGACGGGGTTCCAACCTGGACTACCACTAGATCACCAAGGCTCTTTATTTATTGGTTTTGTGTTTATAGCCAGTGGCGTAACTGTAACGTTCGGGGCTTGTAGCAAATTTATCGGAAGAAACTACTTTTTTACTAAATGTGTAATGATAAAATATTGGGAGTTGGAATTCCGCTATAACCGGGGGCCCCTTCCGGATGGGGGCCCCTGGTATTTTGCCGACTTGCCACCCTGTAGTTACGCCACTGTTTATATCTACTCTGTGGCAGTGAGAGTGGCTACAACAGACCTAACTTTTTGCTCGACGTTGCGCGGGGTAACAACCGCATTATGCGTCTGGACCGCGTCAGCCTAACCCCCAGACACGCCCTGTGCATTGGCCGTTATTATTTTCAGAGCTATAATCATTTATTTATTACTCTTTGCCTGTGGCTCCACTCGCTTGATGAGTTTGTCTTTTTACAGGCTAAATTTACCCTCTATGAAATTTAGAGACCTTATATGCCTTAGAAACTTAAAATTTATTCAAAAAGTTGTATCATTTATCTGAATAATATAACGCTGACTAATATCGTCGGATAATAGTAATTTCATATGTACCTCTGCCCATCCCTTCGTGGATATAGGCGTGATGATATCATTATTATAAGCTGAATCATTAGCAGTAGAACAAAATTCTGCAATAAAAGTCATGTCACAAAAGAGTTTTCAGTCAACAAAAACACTCTCAGTGAATGCAATTACAAAGCTTTACAGTAAAAGTGATAGAAAGTCGTTTCATTCCAAACTCGCTGGCTATTAAGTTAATTTATACGCTGTCATTAACATTCCTTACTTTACTGCAACAGGAAAAAGAGTTCGAAACGACAAAGGTTCTAAAGGCTAACTCGATTTAAGGCTATGGTATATTTCAGGGTTGCCACATACGAAAAGTTGCATTTGACAATTTTGTTTTTAAAAAGTGGAACACACATTAGGATATCTTGTAAAATGTTAAGAGATATGCATGTGTTATAGTAGTTTGTTAGTATGTTAACAAGCTTTCCGCTCATGACTTCGCCCGCATTAATTATTAAAAAAACACTCTTTGTAATGTAGTCAGTTAAAAAGTAGCCTACGTGTTATTCTAATGCACAAGCTATCTTACTATAAAGTTTCATCCAAATCCGTCCAGTAGTTTTTGCGTGAAGGAGTAATAAACAAACATACAAACTTTCCCATTTATAATATTACTAACTTTCCGCCCGTGGCTTCGCCCGCGTGAATTATTTTAATAACACAGACAGACATTTTTCCGACTTATAATACTTATTGCGTAAAAACATACCCTCTTTTTAATGCGACTACATTTTTAAAAAGTAGCCTATGTCCTTCCTCAAGGTCAACTATATCTCTGTACCAAATTGCAATCCTAATCTGTTCAGTGGTTTAGGTGTGAAAGCGTAACAGATAGATAGAGTTACTTTCGCATTTATAATATTAGTACGGACTAGTAGGGAATTATTACAAGCTACAAGATGGGCAAGTATAGAAGCTAAAGGATATTTTACAACGACCTCTTTAGAATATTTAGTATTGCTAACTCTTTCTAAACTGGACAGTGTCAAAACAGACCGGCCTTGTGAGAGCGAGATGTCCAGCCCTATATGCATAATATTGCGTCATTGTTAGGGGTTTAAACGTCAGATATACCTTAAACTTCATGGTAGAAACACATAAAATGATGTTGCCAGGATTAATTTATTTATTTAATTATAATGTTTAATTGAGGGTTCACGCTTCACTTATACTTAAACTCACTTTCAGTATAACCGTATAAGTGATAAAAAAAGCGTAAGTTCAAAATTACTAATATCACTGTATTGGTCCAGGTCCTCTGTGTAGAATATACCATCTGCCCTAATAGGCAGCTCGTAAGATGCGAGCGTAGGTTAACTGGGTCACATGACCAATGGTGATGGTAGAGTGCTGTGCAGCTGATTCCCAGGTAGAATTCGCTACCTTACCTGTTCCTACTGTCATAATGACATTGTCGTGTTCTGGTCCGGAGGATAGGGTAGCAAGTGAACTTGCACACATACAATCTAACAGCCCGACCATACATAGTGTCCTCCTGCAGTGCTAATAGTAGTAGTAGTGATAGTGCCCCTACAGCGTTTAAGTTGTCTATAGGCCACGGTTGTCTCCTACCATCAGGAGACCCGTGTGCTTGTTCGCTGTCTTATCCCATTAAAAATATCTAAATTCACCAATTTTAATGAAAACACACATATTACTTACAATTGATAGTCATTTTTGAAGTATCCGATCGATTTCGCTTTTTTTTAAACTAATAACTGACGGTGTAAAAAAGCAAAATCGGCTATTCCAAAAAATATTTTCAATTGTAATATGTGAAAAATCACATGTGCTTTTTATTGGACATACGAGAAATAATTTGATAATTTGATGCTCAAGATCGTAGAAAGTGGAGGAAGAAGATTAGGAAAGCGGGCCCTAGATTTAACCAGATTAACGCCAAGACAATGAAGAATAACTTAATTTAAAGCCTATCATTAACAATCTCGGCTACATTGCCGCTGGAATAGGAGTTAAAAAGGACAAAGGTTCTAAACTCGGTCTAAGGTTACGTGATAACTAGGGTTGCCAATTTGATAAAAACAGAACAATTAAAAAAATATCTTTACGCCCATATCCCCGAAAGGATAGGCAGATGTATATATGCACCCACGATTAACTGACAATATTTTTTTATATATTTTTTTTTATGATATTGGAAGGCAAACAAGCAGACGGATTTCTGATGGTAAGAAATACATGTCACCCATAAAAACCAAAGGTGGTAATGGTGCGTTGCCAACCAGAGGCTGGAATAGTAAGTCTCTGACGTGAGTAAGTTTACCGGTTACCCTAACCTCCAAACCAGAACACGACAATGGCAAGCACTGATAAAATTATGTTTATTATGTGACAGGTTGCAATTATCCACAAATCCGGGGTTTTCCCAAGATGTTTTCCTTTACTTTCCTTTGCTTTGATTATTAAGACTCTGTGTTATATGTCTGTCACTTGGCTGTATCCCATAAACTTTTCAGATACTGAAATTTTAGTTTCAAAAATGTGAAAAAAAAATGGTAAAAAAATAAAGCTGTCTTACGTTAAAAATTACCATAGTAAAGGTTTAACACTTTTTTCTTCTTAAATATTTTTTCTTCACGCTTTTAAAAATAAAATTGAATTATACAAGTTGCTTTTTCTCGGGATGGTTCTAGTTTGCTAAACTACGTCCAAAGCTCTAAACTAGAATATATCTTTGACTTTCTTAAATTATTCACCGAGAAGGTGATGGGGTCATTACATTTCTACGCCAGTGTAATGCCCAATTAGCGGAAACATATTTAATTAATAGCAATGAGACTAGTAGCATACAAACGGCCTGTAACATAAGATACGTCTCCCTACGAATACATAATAGCTTTGTTTTCTCTAACCTTAATAGGATTCAACTAAAATGGTCTTACGAACTACTGACCCGGTACCTGGTTACTTGCAACAAATTTATTCATGAAATGCTGTTCGTTGCTTGGTCTGCTTTTGCAAAAACATATAAATTTAGGTAAAATCGGTTAATATCCTAAAATGTAGGGGAGCTACTGAACCATTCGATTAGCTTCCCATAAATTATATTTATATACCTGTGACCGTGACTTCTTCCACGTTTTTATTTAATTGTTTATACACATTTCTAAAAAAAATCTAAAATAATAGCAGCCTAAGCTTTTCGTTATTACATCAGATATCTGCTAGTAAAAGTCCCGTTAAAATCGGTTAAACCGTTTCAGAGATTAGCAGCTACAAACAGCAGACAAAAATTCTAAAAAATATTATTTTGGTCGATGTGCTTTATAAACATACATATTATGCATTAAGTAAAAATTTATGTTTTTTACTTATTTAGGAGAAATTGCCACTTTATTAATACCACAAGTCGCCTCTGTGATGTAACGGTACGGCTGTCGCCTGTTAAGACCGTTAGCCGCGTGGGGTTCCAGGTTCCATTCCCATGTCGGGCAACTTTTCTTAAATGTTTTTCAGATCCACCTATTACATCATGGGTCTTAATACTAAATCTAATCATCGCTAGTCGTGGGTGTTCTAGTATATCTACTGGACTTACGAGTCGTGGATATACTAGCACACCTCTGCCTACTACTATGGGATAATATGCGTGAAGGTACTAATATGTAAAGGTATTAACCTTTCAAATTATTGAGGCGGAATTTATCATCAATAATTATTAGTATACATTGTTAGTGACTGCGTTCCGATCCGGTCGCGGTGGTAAATTTTAGAATTATTTAGATGCGTCACAAAAACCACTTGTAAGGTCTGTGTGAAATAAAAGTGTTTTCTATTCTATTCTATTCATGAAGAAGTTTACGTTGGTTTTAAATGATGGATAACTTGACCTTTGCATTTCTTTCTCTAATAATCTTATAATCAGCGAGGAATGTACCGTCCGTTACAAAAATAGACACCTGAAAATTTTCAACATATAATTTTTGTTGACATCCTAAGATTTTTGGGTCATTTCCTTGATTTTATCGACTATTTTAATCTCTGAACCAGAAAATCACGATGGCGAGCACTGAGCCTATCTTAGCATAAAAATACTTGAGAATTACAATTAACATTAAACTTTTTTGTTTTGTATTGTAATATTATACGCAAGTATATAATATTTCTAAAATTATTCTAAATTAGCTTTTCCCGCGGCTTCATCCACGTTTTTATTTAATCAATAATTTATTTTATACATTTCTAAAATAAAAGTAGCCTGAGCCGTTCCATTGCTTGTTACATTGGCTGTCTGCTAGTGAATGTCCCGTCAAAATCGGTCCAGCTGTTTCAGAGATTAGCGGGTACAAACAGACGGACCGACACACAGACAGATAAACATTCTTTTAGTATAATATGTACCCTGTATATATAGCTTATTATAGCTTATAGTAAAAAGCAGTTGTTTGAATATTACATACAGACACTCCAATTTTATTTTATAATCATTTTCAAGATCTTTGTGTTAATGTTATTTCTTTCTATTTGTTGTTTTGTATTAATGTTATATTAAGTTTTAGCCGACTGTACTTACGGTCATTTTAGTCGTGTAAAAAATTAAACGCTATGCAGCCCTTTCGTATTTAATTAATGGGAAAGGTCAAATACAATTCGTTCGAAAGTTACGAAGGTTTTTTAAGGTCAATTTCTTCTTTCATTATTATTAAATTTGTTATTAAAAAATCTCCTTCCAGGTTGGTTCTCTGCTTGTGGTTGTCGCGGTGGGGCTCAAGCGACGGCTCGGGGCTCCATCGCAGCCTTGTTGCGGAGTAGAGCCTTCGCCCTCGTCTCCCCTCGAGCTATCACGGCTTACAGAGCGCGACCAACTTCAGGTATAACGTATATCAGATTAAATACTATAACTTACTTCAAATTCCAGATTTGCATCAAATACTTGTACTTTTCTACTATAGTTTAATTAAAATTCATCACGGGTCATCACATGTATCTCATAATACATCGAGTCTGTTTTACCTTTTGGGTATATTTATAATGGATATTACAACAAGGTGCTGTTAGTGCATGTGGTTTAGTTTTAGGGTTCCGTGCCCAAATGGTAAAAAAGAACCCTTTTGCTAAGCTTTCCGCTGTCCATGTGTCTGCCTTTTTTTATCGTGTGGAAAATCCTCCTAGGATACCTACCTACCACTTCGGGGGTAGCGAGTGGTTATATCAGACTTCTGCTGACTAAAAACTACACGGTGACCTTCTTCGGTGCAAAACAGGTGACCTCGGGATCTCCGAGGAACACACCGCTGCCACCTTTACACCAGCCTTCTGTGCCATCAGATGTTGACAGCAGCATGGGGTCACACCATGATCATCTGCTATACTGCATCCCCGGGCTGCTTGATAAGTTAACTGATCCCCCGATCCGTTGACTTACAGCCCCAACCCCCCTTTTAGTCGCCTCTTACGACAGGCAGAGGATACCGTAGCCCTATTCGTCGCCCGGAACTACAGGGCCCAGCACGGTCCCGTCCATATTTCTATCTGTCACCAGGCCGTATCTCATGAATTTTCACAGATATTACCGCTTATCACAGATATTATTGCTACAATAGATACTAAAAACAGAATAAAATAAATATAATATGAAAGGTGCTCTCATTCAAGAAACTTGATTTTTTTTGCTTTAGATAAAGGAATGGAACACATTGTGCGCGAGTCTAACTCACATTTCGCCTTTACTTTTTTATATTGTGAAGTATAGTGAAATTGTGACCTCTGGGTGACCTAGAATATACGAGACCTAGAATATAGATATAGTGTCGCCTTTGTGGTAAGCGAAGTCGCTGACCAATTTTGATGGCACAAGGTCCCGGGATCAATTCTCAGATAAGGCAACTTGACTGATATTGGATTTGTGCCCAATATGGCGACGGACTTGCCACCAGTCACATCATGGGACCTAATATCGTCGGTTAACCGTGGATGCATTGTATCTCTGCCTACCACTCTGGGAATATAGCTGTGATGATATATT
The DNA here is from genome assembly GCA_018236625.1 of Lasaia peninsularis. NCBI lineage: Eukaryota > Metazoa > Arthropoda > Insecta > Lepidoptera > Riodinidae > Lasaia > Lasaia peninsularis. The sequence goes on from DVZL01000700.1 coordinate 18,997, forward strand.
TTTGACATATATTAGTGTGTTAACAGATAATGGGCGTGTAGGGGCTCAGTATGAACGTGCGGCAGCTCGGCCGGGGACCCCTCTGCGATTGGCCGGGGTCTTCGCTGACGGCAGCAAAGCGAAGGCGCCGAAGTACGCGCAACTCATCGATCCACAAGGAAATGTACGTTCATTTTTCTATTACTTTCAGATTTTGAAATTTATTGGACGGAAAAATAATCCCAGGCAACGGTATGCTTTTCAGATTAACTGAAATCCTCATAGAAATAGCTGTTGCTCTCTACGGGATTCGAAAAAGAAAGACGGGGCTCGTTTGTCAAAGTCGGACACGCTCTAACTAAAATTAGGATCACTGCTTATTTTTTAAAAACAGCAGTTTGTAGATGTTCCAAAAAATGCTGCAAACTTTTAGAATGTATGTAAATAAGCAACTCTTTTGTCATTTTGTCTTTAAATATTTTTTTTGACGTCATTATTGAGAATAGTCTGTACATGTTCAAGTTAGGAGTAGAGTGCCAAATGCTTCCACTTCCGTAATTCTTGCAATATAAATACGTCGGCTGTTTTGTGATCTTACAAAAATAACATTAATTATGTTTTGTTATCACCAGAATCACTCACTTATAGACAAAAAGCAATTTTAGTTTTAACACTTTCTCTTTTAGTTTTTGCTACCAGTTATCGTTAAGAAACTATTTTATTACGTCATGTTTTAAAACCTTTCAGTATTCGGAGTAGGTACTCTCGTTTTTACACGAGTTTGGGGATCAAGATAGAATTATAATTCAATTACACCACGAAAAGTACTATCTGCAGATTATACTCTTAACAACGATCTGTCTCGAATATGTAGTATTACTAACTCTTTCTAAGCCTGAAAACGTCAAAGCAAATCAGCCTTGTCAGAATGAGATAGTCAGCCTTATGAGGCGTTTAATATCACTGATAGGTTGTTGTTAGAAGTGCAATCTTCGGATAACACCATTAGCTTCATTAGTTATAAATAAATGGGTCTAAATATGTAAAATATTTGTTTTGAAGCTCGACGTTTCAAAAGTTGCAGTTGATTATTATATGTGATATTTACAAAAATATTCAAATTAACTACAAACTAAACAACGTTGTTACAACTTTATAATCTTTTCTAGGATCTTAACAGGCTTGTGTCTTCTTCGTCCTGGGCATATCCTGTTACTATATCTGATATTATCGAGGTGGGCTTTTAATCTAGGGCATTTGACAAGGGCGCTTGTATAATATTCTATATTATTCAGCGTCGGAGCTATGTGACATTTTATATAATTCTGACATTGATTTTAATTAGTATTTTATATAAATTGGACAATGTGACATATCAATAATATAAAAATAAGTCGGGTTTTCCATCCTGACGCTATAACTCCAGAACGTACGAACCGATTTCCATGGTTTAGCATTCGTTTGCAAGAAAATTGGCGAAACGGAGTTCGCTGGGTTTGCTAGTCTACCTATGAATAAAATTTAATATTATATTAAATTAAAATCTCCCATGTAAGTTAGGAAAATACCAGACGCTGGTAATTCCATTTATTTTTAATTTTTTGATGTATTTATATATTCACCCACATAGTTTACAATAACGACGGCAAACCAAAATATTGTTAGTATCTTAAGTTTAGCCCTGATGATGCTGTATATTGCGAAACCGGTGGGCTTTTGTCAAAAATAACCTTCAGTTATAAATTATATGTGGATAAGTACAGGTGTTTCTCATTTGAAATATGAAGGGCGCTAGTATTCACACAAAGGCCTATAATAAAATAATCTTTACTAATTTAATCTAGAAGGGAAACTATGTATACCGCTTATATATCGGAAACTATATATATCGGATGTCGGAGCCGCCTGCCAAAACTTTTTACACAGAGCCAAACCAGGCGCAATCGTAGATTAGATGGAATGCAGATAGGTACATAAATCTTCGGGTTTTCCTTATGGTATTTTGGCGAGGTTTGTAGCTGTACTACCGGAACAGAAGTTCCTAAAAATACGTCAAAACTTTTAAATTTGTTAAAAAAAATCTTCACAAAAATAAAATCATTGAGCGACCATAAAATAAGAGAGTTAAGTAATAAATAAATGCATTACTAAACTTAGTATATCTAACCATTATAGTAGTCACCCTTTTTTTTTAACGTGAGGACAATCTATTAACGGATACCCACCGCTCCCGGGGGAACGATGGGTGACGTCAGGACTCCTGCGGCATAACCCCGTGCCACCATTTGTGATACGGGGGTATGTCGCAGACTACCGACTAAAAACCT
>DVZL01000701.1:0-21284 GCA_018236625.1 Lasaia peninsularis
AGGCTTGCCACCTATCATATCAGGGCCCTAGTACCTTGGCTAATCGTGGGTGTGTTCTTGTATATCTACTGGACTTACGAGTCGTAGACATACTAGCACACCTCTGCCTACCTCCTCGGGGATAAAAGGTGAAAGTACTTTTTTATCTTAAAAATTAATATACATTTTTAATTACATGTTTTTTAAATATTTTTTTATACTCGCCGTTATTTACTATCTAGTTCTTATATTTAGTGTATTAGAGTAATTACTTACTTTATTTTTGACAGGTACATGAACATTTCGTTTATGTATTGCTTCTGCATTGTCTTCCAGTTCTTGTTCTGTCGGTCTGTAATATGAAAATAAATTTTTATTAAACGACGATATGGTGTCCATGGGCCGAAAAAAACAAGAAAGAGCAATAAGAATTGATTTTAGCAAGTGAGTACGTAAGTGCGTGCGTGCGTGCGTGTGCGCGTGCGTGTACCGTATCTGCATGTGTCGCTTCTGGTGCAGGCGGTGCTGCGAGGAGGTGGTGAAGCGCCGCGGACAGAGCGCGCAGACGAAGGGCTTCTCGCCCGTGTGTATCCGCTCGTGCTCCACGAGGTTCCCGCGCTGGGTGAAGCTCTTGCCGCAGGTGCCGCACGAGAACGGCTTCACTCCTACATAACGACTTTTATTGTTTGCTATTCTTCTGTAAATGTTTATCACTGCCTTTATAAAATAAAAACACGAATACATAGTAACGGGAATAAATTATTTAACTATTTAATCCTTTCTTTTTTACACGGTCCGGAGAACAAATAGCGAAATAAACTCCCTAAATTAAAAAATTAGAATTCAAAGTCCTGCGTGAAGGCAATCGTTCAGTGCTCATTAAAACGGCCACGTCATTGTACTATGATTTATAAACATTTTAATAAGTGTAAACGAATAAATAAACTGCTTTAAATAATATTTATATTATTTAAAGCATATATTATCCCGCTTGTATGTGTGTGCTTTGCAGTTAAGTGGAATGAGTCTTCCTTATTTTTTTAACATCAGGCCAACTATGATTTTCTGGAAGAGGCAAATGTCCATATTACAAAGATACGGTATCAGCTTAAACCTTTTTATAAGAACTTACAATTTCAATACAGTGTTGTTATAAAGTACCTGCGTGCCACCTCATATGTAGAGTAAGACTAGTTTTGTGCGCGAACCTCGCCTTGCACACCGCGCAGCTGAACTTCTTGACGCCCGTGTGCAGCACTTGGTGGTTTAGCAAGCTCGACTTAGCCTTGAATCTCTCCCCACAAATCTGTTAATGAGTTATAATGAATTTCTAATAAAATTACAAAATAGAATATGAGAAGTTTGGTAAGTTTTTTTATATGTTTGTCATTAGAATGAAATTATCGTGATAAGGTTTGACATGAGCGAGGAAACTTTATGACGACGAAAACATACTCTCTTTCCGACTTCTTAATTCATATATATATCTCAAGGTCTACCGATGGAAGAACTAGTTAGATTGGAAAAAAACGCTCGTAAGCTGCTATAGTCTACTATGCTGGCTGCACGAGCTGGTGCCGCTGCAGCAGTCTGTGTGAGTGTGTCGTGTTGTGTACAGGTACCGTGCAGCCGAAGGGGCGCGAGTGTGTGTGCACGAGCTGATGCCGCTGCAGCAGCTGCTTGTGGCGGAACTGTTTGCCGCAGGTGCCGCACACGTACCGCTGCGACGCGTGCTCCGTCTGCTTGTGGTAGATCACCGACGACGGGTGGCTCAACACCTGCCACATTGGTTATATGATACTAGACTGGTGATGAAATTCTTACCCACGGTCATCAACAGAATACAATAATCACATATTTTTTTTTATAATTTTTGACACGTTGGTTTCACGGTCACGAAAATATTAATGTTTATAAATAGCTACTCATAAACTTTAATGTCAGTATAATTAATATTGCATATAAAGTTGTAAAAGTTTTTAATAAAAAATAAATAAGTTTACAGACAACTTTTTATGCAATTTCATAGCAATATATTCACATGTAGATGCATCATCATCAATACAAATAAATAAAATTGGAATGTCTGTATATAATATTAAAATAACCGCTTTCTACTAAATGCGTATGTATTTTTACAATGCACGTATATCGAAATATTATTTTTAGAACTTTTCTCTCGGATCTGAAATGGCTGGACCGATTTTGACAGGATTTTCACTGGCAGTCAGTTGATGTAATAAGCAGTTTAGGCTACTTTTCTTTGATAAAATTGAAATACGGACGAAGTCGCTGGAGCAGCTATTCGAATCTAATATTCGATTAGATACGATCACCTTGGTATCTACATAGACTTTAAATTAAATATTCTCCTTCCCAAATTAAAACTTTTCAATTGAAGTAATTATTTTTTCTGTTTTTGTCCTATCTGTGTAATTTGGTATATTATTATTATCGATTTATTTGTCAGGGTCCGTCCATTTATGGCGATTTCACAATCTCATTGGCCAGTCATATTAGAAGATAACCGCACGTCCAGATCGGTGCTACAGTTTCACTTTTTTTTTTGTTCGTCCACAGCAGGATATCGCTATACTTATTACATAAGCCGCTTAATATTTCAGTTTAAGATTTGCGGTAATCGTACTTCAAACTATTGATTGTCTTGATAATCAATAGTTTGAAGTCGGCTCTCGCAATGATATAAACCCGTACCTTCCCGCAGAGGTCGCAGGCGAACCCGCTGGGACGCGCGCGGCGGTGCGCCACGCGGTGCAGCGCCAGCGAGCGCGGGTACGCGAACGTCGCGCCGCACTCGCCGCACGAGTGGTTGCGCTCGCCCAGGTGCACCGCCTGTGGACCTCCCGCACGCTATTGCTTATGGACACTGTGTCCACTTACTTGCCGTAATTGTTGCTCGATGTACATCTATTTAGTCAATAAAACTAAACAACTAAACGCATGTACACGTACGGTTATTATTGCGAAGTAACATGTTGCATCGTAAAGTTGAGTTCGTCACTTATCGACAGAGTAGGTGTACATCGAGTACGAAGATCGGAAGGAACGATTCAGATGTTGCATCCTTATTAATATAAGGGACTAGCTGTCCGTCCGCGGCTTCGACCGCGTGAATTATTTTAATAATACAGACAACTTTCAAAGGGCAGACATTTTTCCGACTATAATACTAATCGCGTAAAAACATACCCTCTTTTTAATGTAGTTGGTTAGAAAGTAGCCTATGTCCTTCCTCAAGGTCTACCCTATCTCTGTACAAAATTTCATCGAAATCGTTTCTGTGGTTTAGGCGTGAAAGCGTAACATACAGACAGACAGACAGAGTTACATTCGCATTTATAATATTAGTACGGATTGAGTGATTTTTTTTGTAAATTGTGATTTTAAATTCTGCGGGTACAAAATGATATTTAGCGCTGGCGAAAAGAAAGTTCACAATCATAATTCAAATAATAAGTATGTTATTTGAAAAAAATAAGCTGCGATGTAGGAATCTATAATCTTTAAACGCAACACCAAAAAAATACTTAAACGACACCATAACAAGACATTAATTGTATTATTTTTGTGTAATTATGTAAAACAATATATTTTAGTAAAGCATTCGAGCATTAACATGAAAGGAATTACTATAAGATTTTTGCGTCAGCTTTTACTCCATAAATAGTTTTTCAAACCAGTCGTAGAAATATTTCAATTTAATTTTGATAGTTATTTTGTGATAATCGGTGGTATATATTTTTTTCTCTCACTATAAATGTATATGTTTTGATTTATTGTACTTTTTTTACGAAAACTAGCAATGACATATTTATCTTTTTGAGCATTTTTATTTTTCACTGTTGGGAAAATAATATTTAAGGGATAAAGTACCAATCAAGCACACAGCTCTTCTGATGGTAAGAGACGACCATGATCTAAAGATATAGACTTTATAGGTAACACACCTATTGTGGTGGTATCAGTGCAGCCTGGTAGGAAAAAAGATGGTCAATTCTATACAGAAGACCTGGACCGACACGGGGATTAATATTTTGGTTTGTCCTGACCTTAATGTGTACAGATCTGCTCTGCTTGCTGCTATAGACTTTCTCACAATATTGACACTTAATTTTGCACTTTTTGCTTGTATTGCTTTGTTTTTCTGTTTCCAAATCTACATCGTCATCTATTGAGGCATCTATAAAAATAAAGAAAGAAAATATTACTAAATAAGTAAACATAGCCAATCACATTTTGAATTCGTATTGCAATTATAATTTATTTTAAACAGAGTCATAAGTACTCACCATTGTTTTCGTCACCATTTTCGGAAGTTTGTTTGTCTGTATTATCTTCAATTTTCACAATTGAGCTTTTCTCATTACTCTCTGTATCAATCTCCAATGGATTGGACTCCAGATTTGGTAACTCTTGATGTTTATCATCCTGGTGAACCTCAACTTTTTCGTTAACTTTGTCCGACTTCACTACTTCATCCCCAGGTTCTGTTTGATCGCCCTGCAAAATATAATTTTTATCCTTAACTCTAAATAAAGTCGTAAAAGAGCCCGTTACATACAGAATATTACAATGTAGAAAAAATTATTAGCTCGTCTGTTTGTACTACTTGAAAAATATTGAAATTTTAATATGTATTATTAAAATCGAAAAATAGGATCGGAAATATAGGTAGGTATGCCATGTTCGACGTGATTAGGCAATATGCATGTGATTTAGATATAGCCCAAAAAAATAACGTGTAATCTTTATTGCTGAAGAAATATACCCACATAAATATTTTTGCAAACATTCAAGTTTTTATTAATGAAATTATTTTTTAAAAGAACATAGTATTTTTGAAATTCCCTCGCAAATTTGGATAACGCAACGCCATAGCACAGAACAATAAGTACTAATGTACAGAACCTGCACTTCTCGTAACAATTCATAGAAATAGTGACTCTTGTACCTAAGCAACAAAGTTCAATTCAGCTCGTGTAAGTGCTGCGCACACGACGAGATGTTCACCTAACTATTCACGCTCTCTTCTAACGCATAACTCTGTCACTATCTGGCGTAAAGTGACGCGATAACTACAGTACTAGAGTTCCGACGGCGCCACGAAATCTTGTAGGTACTTATCGCTGTAGGCGGTGTAAACGGGATAAAAAGTAGCTCATAACTTCAATCGGAACACAGTTACCCGCTGGACAAATATCGTCCAGTCTAAAATGGTCTGATGATGATGATGAAAAGATCTATTCGTTCAAAGATCCCCTTACATACTTATGACGGTAGTTCGACCATGTATGGTGGAAGTTGTTATGCCTGTAATTTTTGAACTACAAAACTTATGACTTGCAAAAAATTACAGCATAATCTGAAAAGTGAGTTCTATTCAACGATTTTGGCATTTTCCTTCTCCCACGAAACCTACCTCCCAACCAGATTGCCAAATTTTGCAACGATCGGTTTAGTAGTTTTAGCGTGAATCTCTGCCGGGATAGAGACAAATAGGATGGTATTTTAAGTCACTTTGACCTATTCTTTTAATATCTTCAATGTATGTACAGAATTCACTCTTCTACATTTTTATTAGATGTAGGTATAGAATCTATACTATAGATATTATAAATGAAAAATAAACTATAATCTGTCTATATTATAAACAAAAGGGAAGAATGATTGAAGTATCAAGGATTAGGCCTAACTCTTAGGAATAGAAACTTAAAATTTCGCACCCGTACCTATTCTCTACGAGGCATACATCCTGATGAAGAATTTTTCAAGGGTGAAATATGGAGGTTTTTTGATGGTAATGGAAGGCAAATAAGCAGGCGGATTTCCTGATGGTAAGAAATACACGCTGCCTATAGACACTAAAGGTGGAAATATTGTGGCAGGAATAGGTAAGGCGGTGGTAACAATCCATGCGAGTCGTTGCAAGACTCAACCACCTAGTTAATGTCACGGTGTTGGTGACAATAGACTTACGAGCTTGCTTGCTTGCCTCTTGCGAGCTGCCTGGGTGAAAGGCCTATTCTACAACGGAACCCGGAACAACGCGGTAAAAGTTTAAGTTTATACGAACTAAATAAATACAATCATTAATTTTTTTTATTTCATTTACGAGCACTCGTGACTGCGCTTTATATACATTGTATTATTTTATTTTACCAATTTCTGAAATCAAATTCTAAAATAAAAGTAACCCAAGCCGTTCCTTATTACATCAGCTATCTACTATCTTCCCGTCAAAATCGGTCCAGCCGTTTTAGAGATTAGAGATTGTTCCTGACAAACAGGCCAAAATTCTAAAAAAATATTGTTTTGGTATATGTACCTTGTAAATACATACATGCATTTAGTTAAAAGCGTTTATTATAATATTACATACAGACACTTCAATTTTATTTATTTGTATAGATGTTTTGTGTATTTTGTATTTTTTGGTGCACAATAAAGAGTTATTCTATTTTACAAGCATTGAATTACTTCAGGCAACAACTAGTTATAAATATAGTTTGTTTCAAGTGTTCTCTTATAAGATCTAAAATATTCCTTAGAGCGTTTAAAAATTAAATTAACATGGTTCGCGTGCTGCTGCTGTTTTAATTACGAGTGTAAAAAGACGACCATTTATCATTTATACGGGCTCTTGTTCATATTGCGGGGTTTTCATTGCAATGCATGCATTTAAAACAGGCAGCAAAGTAATAGGCACTGAATAATTAGCGGATTTTATGCAAATTTATCCAGTTAGAGTGAAATATGCCTTAGGATATTCGTGTTAACGTTGATATTTAATTGGACTTCAAATCTACATTATTGTTGTATTTAACGATACTGTCAGGCTATATACTACTACATACGCAAAAATACACACATACATGCATTTGTTTGCACGTACACTCTTAAAATATTATATATACATTAGCCTGGCGACGCAAAGCATAGACTGAAGCAAGCATAGGTTAACTAGTCCCATTATGTGTCAGGTGGCAAATCTAATCCCAGAAAACGTTAGGTTATTCAGAAAAATTGTAAAAAAACATTAAAAACAAGTTGCCCTTCTTGGGATCTAGTACGTCAGTCAAATCTAAAGGCCAACCCCATATTGATCACTAAAAACTAAAAGTCAATTTTTTTTGTTACCTAATTTATATGTGTGTGTATGGATGTAGATATATGTCTGTGTATATATGTATATATTATTACTAGCTGGCCTGGCAAACTTCGTACCTCCTAGCAGTAAATGAATGTCGTGTTACCTTTTAGCTGAACTAATTTAGGCATTGGTGAACATAATACAATGATAATTATTAATAATACATACAGAAAGAGAATAAAAATGAAAAAAAACACAAAAATGTTTTTTTAACCTATAGAATAAATCTTGGAAAATGTTTTCAGAAGTAAAAATATAATTTACAAAAAATAAATTTATGAACGCACGCATAAATATTTGAAATACTTCTATGTATCTGCTTAATGCACTTTTTAACCTTCTTAATAGATTTAAAAAAATGACAATAGTTTATTCACCATTCTTAAATAATTTACACAAAATACATTTCTGAACGCATGCAATCAAATGTCAATCATAATATTTTATACAACATATTTTTGACATGTTACTAAACTTACTAATTATTGTTACATATTTATATAAATTTGGGTTGGCTGGAAGAAATTTCGGTATATAGAAATACTAGCGACCCGTCCCGGCTTCGCACCGGTATACTATACATGTTATAGGTATAAAAACCTTCACTCTATCTATTTAAGAAAACCGCATCAAAATATGTTGCGTCGTTTATTAATATTTAAGAATACTTAGGGATATAGGGATAGAGGAAGCGACTTTGTTTTATACTATGTTGTTAAGCTCGCCATTTTTATCGTTATTCTTTTTTCCTTTGTATATATATTCAATATTTTTTTAATTATATATCCCCCTTTATGTATATTTCTAATTAAGTTAGGTTTACTGGTAGACAATGCCATGTAGCATTAAGTCCACCTTTGTACATTTTTTTGTGCATATTTTTTTTAAATAAATAAATAAAATAAAATCATATGAGACGTGTGTACAATAAAAAAATAAAATAAAATATTAAATAAATTAATTAATTAAACGAACCGGAAAATGAAATCAAACTTTTAACTAATAACTAATGATTAACTAATTGATAGTCGTTAGGCTTATGTATTGTCTGTTTAGTTTGCAAAGCTAATATATCAATATCTTGTAGTTTCCAGGAACGGGGACACTTTGGAACATTAAACTGAAATTAAAGGAGCTTTGACATAGGGGCTTTTAAGAGAGATGTATCAAAACTATATACATATCTTCAAATCAAGTCTCTTGCGTGGTAAGCAGAGAATGTCAAACATTTTTTTTAACTTATTTTCTTCTGGTTTGAATTTATTATGGGGAAAATAAATTGGTTTAGAACTTCACCAAAATATATTTTTATGAAATAAAAAAAGTACCTTCACGCAAATTATCCTCGAAGGGATAGGTAGAGGTGTGCTAGTATATCCATGATTCACAAGATATACTAGAACACCCACGATTAGCCAAGGTACTGGGGCCCTGATCTTGGCAAGCCTATCGCCACTTTGGGCACATTCCATTCCCGGGCAATGTAATGCTTAGAATAATATGAAAAACTTTCAGAAAAGTTACACTACCTGTGAATTGAACCTGGGACCCTACGCGGCTAATGGTCTTAACAGGCGACAATTACACTCAGAGGCTGTCACTGCTGGTAATACTACATCGCGCTTATTTGAGTATGTGCTACTTCTTTTCGATGAATAAAAAACAAAAAAGACAAACTATTTTAGTTATGTCAAATTAATCAAACAAAAATAACTTGTTCAGCTTCCAATCATAATATTTCGATGTTTAGACCCAACATGTGTAGAAATGTCACTTACCTACAAACTTAACTTTTCTCTTTTTCTTTTACTAACATTGAAAAAAGATAGCGATAAATTAAAATAAGATTAGTTAGTGGCAGAGGAACTACCAGCAATGCTGGGCGAATCTTGATTAAATCTTCTCGTATAAAGCTTGTTCATACAGATGATAACATAATGTTATGACGCATGGGAATTGCTTGATATGATAACTTGAAGTTCCACGGAGACATATTATTCTAGTACTTTAAAACTTAGTTCACATCGACTAAGCATAAGTAGTCGACTAAATACAGACTCCACTGTAGGTACGATAAAACTCATGTTTTTGTAACAACATTTAAACTCACATATTCGGCAAATAAATTTTTTTTATTTCATTTAGATATCGATATCTGCCTACCTAATCTAGTTTTGACATAGAGCAACTGTCATCATAACCCAGGAGGAAAACCAGGCCCAATTCTAGATTAGATCTTTCGACTATATAATCTGGTTTTCTTTCACCGTTAGGGCACTCAGAAAATGTACTTAAGTTAGAAAAAGTCATCGATACATGCCGGGGTTCGAAGCTGGAGAACTAGAAGCTACTGAAATGAAAATCTGAAGCGGAGCCACTAGACTACTGACTTTTTTTATGGAATAAGACAGCGAAGCACGGTTGTCTCTTACCACCAGGAGACCCGTGTGCCGTGTGTGTTTGCTGTCTTATACCATAAAAAATCATTAAAAAATGATGATAAAAATATATTTAAAATAGGTATAGTTCACAAGTTCAAATAGATTATAATTTAGCAACAATATACAAATAGTTAAAACTTAGTTTTAGTTAACTAAGCAGATCTAAATCAGGCATAACAGTAGATATACTTAATACCTGTCAATAAAAAGATGAAAAACCTGATATGTATAAAGATAAAATTCGACATCAAAGGCTACATGTTATATAGGTACGTCACATATTTCATATTTTACGATTGCCCAACCGACCCTGGAGAAAATATTAAATTAGATTCTACTCAACCATATTATATTCTTTTATACTTTATCTCAGTTCAGATGGGAACTTTATTCAAGCGTAAATGTTATTGAGGCCATGAAGTCAGGATAATATGTTCAAAGCCGATTTTTAAAGTGAAATATAAGTTGTACCTTATTGTTAACTAGCTACCCGCCCCGGCTTCGCACGGGTATACTATACATGTTATATAAATAAAAACCTTCCTCTTGAATCACTTCATCTATTAAAAATAACCGCATCAAAATCTGTTGCTTAGTTTTAAAGATTTAAGCATACATAGAGACAGACAGAGAAAGTGAATTTGTTTTATAATATGTAGTGAATTAAGGTACTGCCACACGTGCTCAAAAAAGGCATGCTTATTAGCATGTTTAAAACGAGCGTTAAAGGTACTGACACACGTGCTAATTACTAGCACGAAAGCATGCTTTTAATGAGCAAATGCTCATTAGTAGCATGTGTGACACAACATTGCTAGTAAGTAATTAGTATACGCTCGTTTTAAGCATGCTAGTAAGCATGCCTTTTCTTGAGCACGTGTACCGTACCTATACTAATTATTAACTAGCGTAAAATACTCATTACTAGCAATGTTGTGTCACACATGCTACTAATGAGCATGCTTTCGTGCTAGTAATGAGCACGTGTGTCAGTACCTTTAAGGTACGGACACACGTGCTCAAAAATCGGCATGCTTATTAGCATGCTTTAAACGAGCGTGCTCTGCAACTGTTCACATTTGCCAGTAATAAGCATACTTATATTTAGCATACTCATAAATAATCATGCTTAAAGCAAACGTACGGACACACGTGCTATTTGGCAACAGGCTTTCTACTAAGATATAGTATATGGATGTACTAAAATATAGTGGCAGGGTTATCTGTACAGAACTAAATATAATAATCATATTGCTTGCACGGAATTGTGTAAGAATATTTTGGTGAAAAAGATAAATTTCAAAAAAAGGAGAATTTGGGTTCGTAATTGGATAAATAGAAGAGAATAACTGGGACCAAGGAGAATGTGTATTCCAAAGACATTCGTAACTTCGATAATTTGACACAAAAAGCAAAATTTTCGATTTCCCAACACGACATTTTGAGGTTTTAATTTTATTTTTATTTCAAAATGGACGCAGCAACTGTCACTGATCGAAATAGAATCGATAATGAACATGCTCATAAGCAAACCTGTTCAGACGCGCTTAAAGCATGCCTCGCTCTACCCGCGCCTCAGCTAGTATGCTCAAAAATCAAACGTCGGTTTATTTTTAAGCATGCTCTAAAGAAGCATACTCATTACTAGCAATGAGCATTTGCTCATTAAAAGCATGCTTTCGTGCTATTAATGAGCAAGTGTGTCAGTACCTTTAAGGATATTTGAGCAATAATGTACGCGTTGTTTGATAGTATTAATATTTCCTTATTTCTTACCATAACCTGTTTTATATCGAATGACCGTCCGTTGGTCGAGGGGTTAGCTTACATGCCCAATGTCACCAACAAAACCGCGATGCTCTAGTTCGATTCCCGACGGTGACAGGCAATTGTGTGATGAACGTTATGTCTGTATTTTCGGATCCGGGTGTTTATTAATTTTATTTTGGTACCTATTTAAATATTTTATGTATTAATATCGTTGTCTGACATCCATAACACAGGCATATAATTTGCTTACTTTGGGGTTAGATCAATTTGTGTAAGAATATCGAAGCTAACCCCTCGGACCAACGAGGCAAGAATTTTACAAAATCATTAACAAAAAGCTTTCAAACCTCGCCTGTTAAACATAGACTTTCCATCACGATTTCATTCTAAAAGTTGGACTTAATCGTATAACGTCAGATATTTCTTTTGGGTAATAACACTTTATGTGCAAATAAGAAGTTTGTTTAACTTAGGTTTATTGTGTTTTATGTTTATTATATTTGTCTTATACAGGGTATTACCCACAGTACACATTTTTTTGTGTTTCTTGTAATCTTGTAAAGAGCAGCGTTTCCCAAGCATCGGTCAGATAAGGCCCGGTAATTTTATACACTGCCCCTTGGCGACACATTTAATATTATTTTAAATGAAATGAAATTTATTTATTTGCCGAATATGTGTGTTAAAAGTTGTTACAAAATAAAAGTTTTTAATTATACCAACATATTCTACCACAATGTGGTGTGCAAATATTTTAAAACATAATTCATTTATTAAACAATATATTATATTGTAGTTATTTTATTATCTATAGGAAAACATTATTTTACACGACTTATTTTAACTCTGTCAACCATAAAATACCACCGTTTCCAAACCTAACCAGTCAGGAGAAGAAACAGCGAACAAAGTATATAACAGACAGACGAAAATTCTAAACAATGTTGTTTTGGTATACGTAGCTTGTAAATATACATATGCACTTAGTGAAAAGTGGCTATTTTAATATTATATACGGACTCCCCAATTTTATTTATTTGTATAGATAACGTTGGCTGAGATTATTTTTGGTGTCCTTGTGATCTTGGCACCTGACACATCGTAGAACATAATGTCGGCTAATCGTGGGTGCACTTGTACTTCTGCCTACTCGTTCGGGAATATGGGCGTGAAGTATTTTTTTTATAAAAAATAGGTTGTTCGATCCTTATATACCCCGGGGCTTTTAACATGACGACGGGCCCAAAGCACTGGCAGCTGCTGGGGCGCGCACGGGCGGTGGACCAGCAGCTGTGGGTAGCGCTGGTGAGTCCCGCTCGGGACCGCGACGCCGGGTATGTGGCCTGGGGACACTCGTCGCTGATGGACCCGTGGGGGCAACTCGCCGCCGAGCTGGGGGATGGACCCGGAACCCTCCTCTGGGATATTGGTAACCTTTCTATAATATACTTGCTGTGCCCGCGACTTCGTCCGCGTTTTTATTTAATTCTTTTATTTTACACATTTTTAAAATAAAAGTAGCCTAGGCAGTGAAAGTTCTATCATAATTGGTCAAGCCTTTTAAGAGATTATCGGGTGCAAACAGACAGACAGACAAAAATCTACAAAAAAAAATTATTTTTGTATACGTACCTTGTAAACTTATTTCAAACAATAAACAATAAACATACATATGCATTTAGTAAAAAACGGTTATTTTAATATTACAGACACTCCAATTTTATTTATCTGTATGGATTTTAAGATGTATTTGTAATCGCCTCAGTGGTCAAGTGGAGTCGGTGCACAACTTCGAAGTAAGAGATCCCATGTTCGATTCCCGGATGGGGCAACTTGTTAGTATAAGTTTTTGCAGATTATTTGAAAAGATAACGTTGTCTGAGATTGGATTTTTGTCCAGTATGGCGACGGACTTATCACCTGTCACATGGGACTTAATACCGTCGGCTATTCGTGGGCACATACCTTTCCGAGATATGGACGTGAAGATATTTGTATATTTATTTTATATTTATAATTTATCTTTATAAAGAACACAGATATCTATTTTTTCTGTATATTTTAAATTTTGTACACATGAACCTTTATAACATATGCATAATATAATTAATGTAGAAGAGTGAATTCTGTTCAATTAAGTTATTAAATAAAGGCCGAAAAGTATCGGATAGCAGAAAAAATTATAAGTGTTTTTAGAATTTTTGTCTGTCTGTTTGTATGCTAATCAATGAAACTACTTAACCGATCGTGATCAAATTTAGCCACCAGATACTTTTAGTTCCAAAAGAGGTTAAGGGCTATTTTTCAACCCGTTTAGTTAAAAGGTTTAAATTAAAATTTAAATATATACACTATATATACAAAAATAATAAACAATAAACTCATAATAATTCAAAACAGATATGTAAATGCTTTGGTTCCAGTACATACATATCTCTCGCTTAGAGTTAAAGTGACTTAATTCAAAATTTATGTAATACTCGATTTTAACGTTTCACTTTAAATATAAACTTACATTGTAATTGTGTACTCAAAAGGCTAATCCACAAAATTTGCGAAACACGTAAGAGATATCAAGATGTATTCAACACTATAATTTTTAAACACTTTCTTGGTCATTTATCACAAATTGCATTTTTTAATTCGGGCACTTTAATTCTAACCTTGCGATATATTCAGTTAATAAATGTATAGAAAGTCAGGGAGTTCCTCGCGAGAAATTCACTGACTCCTTCGCGATGCCACGTTTAATGGAAACTTATTGTTTTTAAATGAATCTTTCAGATCTGAATGCAGTTGAAGAGGTGCGGAGTCAAATACCTATTAGGATGCAGAGGAGAACTGAAATCTATGATACCATACTCAAAGACAAAAAACCCCAAAGTTAACAAAGTCAGTAAAACAACTGGCCAAGTGCGAGTCGGACTCGCACATGAAGAGTTCCTTACCATCGTATATAAAACGACAAAAAAAACATGTTTTTTGCATGAGTTTAGTACCCTTTACATATTTAGTTTATTCTGTTTTTAGTATTCGTTGTTATAGTGGCAACAGAAATACATCATCTGTGAAAATATCAGCTGCCTAGCTATTTCAGTTTACGAGATACAGTCTGGTCACAGACAGACAGACGAACGGTGGAGTCTTAGTAATAGGGTTCCTTTTTTGGGTACGGAACCCTGAAAAGAAATAAAAAAATTACTATTTTTTACAAATATGTAACTACGAATAGGGCAAAATGATATATTTACTCATTTATATTTTGTTAATAAAACTTTTGTTTTCTTAAATTTATTTTATTTAACCTACTTGTTTTATGTGTTTTCTAAGGTTATCTGAAAATTGAACGTTGTCTGGGATTCGATTTGTGACTGATATGGTGTCATCTTTTTTTCTAAGAATTTGTTGAACATACAAGGCAGGGGTAGGCAGAGAGCGCCGAGTGCCTCCACGTCCATTAATCTCTTCATACAAACACAACGGTTGCGGAGACTTGACACCAACCTCGGATTATATCCGAGCTATTTGATCGTGGAAGTTTCACCAAACACCGACGATGAAAAATATTGAAGGTGTAAATGTTACTGGTGAGTCGTTGCCATAGACGAGCTATCCTACTTTTCATTATCGAAGAGAATAAAGCTTGATGTTGACAGGATCAGACGAGGCGGCATTACCTCCCACCACAATAACCAATGATGCCAATTCTTCATTAATTTCAAAGTAAAAAAAAACCTGACATAATATTATGTACTTACCATACAGCCTCTAAGATGAACAATCAACTTCCTTTCCTACCTAGTTGTTCCCGCGATTTTTATTTTATACATATTTTCTGAAACAAAATTAGCCTAAGCAGCTCCTTATTAAAACGGTTGTCTGCCAGTGAAAGTTCCGCAAAATAGGTCCAGCCGTTTCAGACATTAGAGGGTACAAACAGACCAGGCAGACAGGGTCACTACCAAAAGAGCACTGGTGGTAGAATGCTGCAGCAACTCGCTGGGGTAGTGATTCACCAACGTACCTGCGGAGTTAGAACGTACATACGTACTCAAAATACCTAGTGCAAATTTTTGACTTTGACTTTTCTAATCGCGCGAAACGACGCGATCGCGTCGTGACGATAGTGCACGTTCTAAGGGGGTTGTTCCTGTCGCAATAATGACAGTGTCGCATTCCGCTTATGAATTTGGAGGAAGCTAGGCAAGTATAATAAGAATTGTGACATTTGGCGTTTGACACTCTCTGTCAAAAAAATCAAAAATCTTTATTCAGTATCAGTTTTTATATAATCGGTAGTTTTTGGAGTCTCCTTTTAGGTACATTGAAGTACTTGTATTAAGAGGAGCAACTCTGTGAACTTATATATACAAGGAAGTTCGTAGTATTGGTAGATCTGTAAGTATTTATTAACGATGGCAGACAATCTTAATATAAAGTTTTTTATTATTTTTTTTAATCTAAAGCTTTGATTTTTTGTTCATCATGTTCTCTTCAAAAAGTCTCAAAACTTCTGAACCACAACCCCAAAACAATGTAAACCCACTGCCACCTGTAACAGAGAGAATAAAAAATATACTTGAAAGGCGTCTATGCCACACTAAATTTAAACAAAAATATAATTATTATGGTAAATGTAAAAAATTAACAGTATTGTGCGACTCGATCAAGCGTAAATCAAGATCAAGCTAGAAATAGCTAATAGTCGTGAAGTGCAGTCTAGTTCTCCTGAAGATGCTTCAGTTGCGAAGCGAAACGTACGTTTAGAGGAAATAGTGTGTCGCACTAAACTACTGCGTTTTTTTTTTTGGCGAATTTTTGCAAAATAATAATTATATTTTTGTTTAAATATGGATTTCCGCAAACTAACGCCTGATTCTATTAATTAACTAAATTTCAAATTTTAGATACCTATCTTTTCACATTTATAATGAGTAATTATTTTTTTAATCAGATAAAACAACTAACAAGCATACGGCTCTCCTAATACTAAGAGACACCATTGATGTTGTAGGTTCGTCACTGACATGTGACCGCGATGTTAGGCCCTATGTCCGCGTCTACCGGCTACCTAACCCTCTGTACTGAAACACGACAATGTCTTGATGATGCTGTAAAGCGAAACTGATCAGTTATTTCGTAAATAATTTTTAATTATAAGTAGTAGGTATGTGAGAAAGGATATCTGTTTTTCATTTCAAATATGAATATGTGGAAGTTTCACCAAGCGCCAACAAGGAAAAATATAGAATATGAGAAAAATATACCTACAGTCTATACCTAACAATAATTCGTAAAAATATTAATATAAGATTTTCTTAAAACCCATGTAAAAAAGTAGCGTGAAAAAGTATATTATATCCTTGAGTTGTGTTAATAATATTACTTATTCCGTGTTTGAGTTACATAGGAATAAGTATATTTCTTATAAGATTAAGAACATGACGGATCTGATAAGAGATATTGGTCGGCCAGATTTACCAAATTTACTTACCATGGCCGTAATTATGAATGACAATCTTCCCGTTTCTATGTTCAGCCTCTACTCTCACTTCGTCTCTACCGGGCCTAAGACCAGCCCAATATTTGATCACTTCTGCGGTCTGTAAAATACTAACATTTAACGAGCAAATAGTAGACTATACAAACAATATTCAAACTAAATCGTATGTTTAGAGTGTTGTAGGTTCAAGTAAAATCGTAAGCTTTATCTACTCCCGTCTATCTTTCCCTGATTCTATTCGCACTTGCCTGTGTGGTCAATTTGATTCCTGGTCCTGGAATGGTGGTCCTAGGTTGGATTTCCAGGTAAAAAAATAAAACCTGCTTGTAATTCGATTTGTGCCACATATTTTTTGTAACGGACAGACTTGCAACTAGATGCAGCAATGCCACTTGCATTGCAAGATGGACTCGGAACGTGGTAACATTGTTTATATCATAGCCCAAAAAAAGATTCCAATTTCAGCCACAATGGCATAAAAACTTGTACATTAGTAAAACCTAAAACCGTATTTATAAAAAAATCTTATAACTAGTAAATTACCTTTAGTCCAGGAATTACTGCTTGGCACCCGTCCATTACAAACTTGATGTCCTTGTCGTCATTTTCCCTATTATAATCGTTCTCTTGGTGAGTGCCTCCCAGAACACAATAATTCTTGCTGTAAATAAAACAAAAATTATCCGCGTGTCGTTTTCAAATTATAACTATTTTTTACTATTAGCCATTCATTTCGATAGGAAAATGCAGAAAAGCGAATTGAAATAAAAAAAAAACAATAAATAAGCTATCTGGAGATTACTCTCCTAACAACGACCCGTCCTTAATATTAAACATCTATCTTATTCTCGTAAGGCTAGCTATCACATTCTCTCGAGGGCGGTATGTTTTAACTTTGTCAACTCTACAAAACTAGCAAAAAGAGGGTTTGGAGTTTTAAGGTTAAAGATTAGAGAGAGTTAGCAATACCTACTACCTATGTAAACCGTATAGGACTGTTAGGAGTATAATCCTATTATCTTCATGCCATTCATACGGATGTGATGTTTATGAAATATTGACTTAAAAATGTAAAATGACTGGGAATCATGAAGCTAAATCTTTCCGCAATATCAACCATCTCATAGGTCCGGCTATTTCACTCTCACGAGCAGTGGCGTAACTACAGGGTGGCAAGTCGGCAAAATGCCACGGGCCCCCATTCGGAGAGTAGAATTACAACTCCCAATATATTTTTATCATTACACATTTAGTAAAAAAGTAGTTCCTTCCGATAAATTTGCCACAGGCCCCGAACGTTATAGTTACGCCACTGCTCACGAGGCCGGTTTGTTTTGACGTTGTTGAGTTTAGAAAGAGTTAGCAATGCTACATATTTGGTACAGATCGTTATTAGTAGTTATCTCCAGCTATATTACTATTTAGTTGATTGAAAATGGTCGTCTAAAAATGTTTTTTCAAATTTAGATTAACTTGATCAAACAAACTCTTCAGCTTTATAATATTAGTAGGTATAGATTACATACAGACACTCCAATTTTATTTATTTGTAAGATTTATATTTATAAACGCCTCTGTGGTGTAACGGTACGGTGTGGTGTAGCCGTGTGAGGTCCCGAGTTCAATTCCCATGTCGGGCAACTTATGTTAAATGTTTTTAGATTATTTTGAGTAAGCATTACATTAATTATTACTTACTTCGGTATGATGTAGTGTTCGGTGGTTTCGTCAAAAACACTTTGATTCAGCCAAGGAACTGATACCTGAAACAATATTCCAAGCTACATACTTTGGGAAGATTACAAAATATCTTTCTCAATATCGACTCTTTTCCGGGTTTTCATACGTTTTTTAGCTTATCTAAAAAACATAACCCCGAAACTTACCATCAGGTTAACCACTTGACAGTTTACCTCCTTTTCCATAAAATTACCAGCCAAGTGCGAGTTGGACTCGCATACGAAGGATTCTGTACCGATCTTACCTTATACCTACTGCTTTATTGTAATTATTTATTGTATAGAGAATGTAACATGTAGCTATTCTGAGAATATATCACACGACCACTCGCCGTTTTTATCGCGATCTAAATATGGATAGCGATATTCGATCATCGATGGATGATATTCGTCATCATGAACGACTTTAAATACTTTACTGTATACTAGCTTTGCCTGCACTTCGTCTACGTTTGAATTTAACTAAACAAAAATAACCTAAGCTACTCCTTATTACATCGGCTGTCTTCCAGCGAATATCTAATAAAAATCAGTCCAGCCGTTTCAGAGATTATCGGGGAATAATCAGACAGACAGACAAAAATTTTAAAATTCTAAAAATTTTGGTATATGTAAACATACATATTGTGCATTTAGTAAAAACAGCTATTTTAATATTACAGACATTCCAATTTTATTTATTAGTATAGATATTGATAAGTGTAGACATTAGCACAGAAATTATTAGTACAAATATAGCATAGAAGATAATATGGATTATAGTACCTACATACAAGTAGAGAGCTTCACGCCAGGTCCTCTGCGAGGTAGGCAGAGAGTATTGAGTGCCAAACGTCACAATCCCTACACACCTGCCTAGCTTCCTCCATATTCATGAATCTGTTCATGCATATACGCCGGTTGCGGAGACTCTTGACACCACCCTCGGATAATAGTTATTTGGTCGTGGAATGTCAACCTAGGTCTCCCCGGATACCTACATCCATCGACATTCGCATTGTACATCTGCATTGTCAATCTTTCGTCTTTCATTCTCTTAAGTACCTATTTGTTGTCATTGTAGCAACGGAAATGCTGTCACAGTTTATGAATTACAGACAACGTAGTCTTATTAATAAAGTCCCGTTTTTACCATACGAAACCCTAAATAAGGCAATATTCTATGATCTCTGGTTTTCGAGACATAATCACAAGAGACGAGATGCTTCCTCCACATTCACCACTATACAAACACGCCAGTTAAGGAGACTCTTGACAACAACAAACAGTTTAGAGTCTTGTAACAACTCGCCCGGATTGATAACATCGCACTACCTAAACCTGTCACCATAATGTCAGTGCTTGCCACTGTCGTGTTCTGATCTGAAGGATAAGGTAGCCGGTTAATTTACTTTCGCAAGAGGCTTTCACTATCACCATATTTGACGTATATTCCTTACCATCTGGGAATCCGTCTGCTTGTTTGCCTTCCAAAAAAAGTGCTGATTTTAATAAAACTTACCCTAACAATTTGCCCCCTAATTGGAAATACTTTTTCGTCGGGGACAACCTCTCGGGCGCCAAGTCCTAAACAATTTATGATGACGTCGTAACCAGCTAATAGGGGATCGTCAAGAGATTTCACTTTGTGATGAACAATTCTCCCATTTGCATTGCTGAATCTTTTGTACAAGAAGGCTAATGTTGACGACGGCGATGAGACGAAGCTCATCATAGTTATGCCGGAACTGAAATGTAGTTTTGGAGAGTTATTAGCAGCTCGTTGGCAACGCAATCCATACAAATACATAAAATTAGAGTGTCTGAGTGTAATATTAAAATAACAGCTTTTTATTAAGTGCATACCTATGCATATTTACAAGGTACATTAACCAAAACAACAATTTTTAGATTTTTTGTCTATCTGTCTGTCTGTACCCGCTAATCTCTGAAACGGCTGGACCGATTTTGACGGGACTTTCACTGTCAGACAGCTAACGTAACAAGGAACGGCTTAGGCAACTTTTATTTTAGAAACATATAAAATAAATTAATAAAAACACAGACAAAGTCGCGGGCACAACTAGTACATAGATGTATTAATATTCTCAGAATGAAGCGTGATTATTTCACCATCAAGTAATCTGATTGCTCGTTTTTTTTAATTTTAGACAAAATTTGTGGGTATTTTTAGGGTGGCGTACCTATCCAAAAGGGAAATCCGCTGTTAATCTGTTTTTCAGCAAGATGTATCTCATGAATCATGATAACTAGAAAGTTGAAATGTTCACGGAAGAGGTATTTCTGTTGCCACTATAACTACTAATACTAAAGACAATCTAAAGTTCGGAGAAGTTGTGAAAAGACAATAAAAAAAATGTTTGAAGGAATCTCCAATACAACAAACGTATTTTGCCGTTTACATTATTACAGCATGAAAAATAGAAATAAATAAATGTGGTGTCTAAACTCAACAAGTGTACATATAAAGTGGTGTAACGGTATGGCTGTCGCCTGTTAAGACCGTTAGCCGCATAAGATCCCGGGTTCAATTCCCAGGTCGGGCAACTTTTCTTAAAAATGTTTTTCAGATTTTTCTGAGTAAGCATTATATTGCCCGAGATTGGAATGTACCCGAAGTGGCGATAGGCTTGCCACCTATCACATCAGGGCCCTAGTACCTTGGCTAATCGTGGGTGTTC
>DVZL01000702.1:0-21284 GCA_018236625.1 Lasaia peninsularis
AACCCTTTCATTTGATACCCATATTGTAGAAGTTCTTTAAAAACAACTATTCCGCCATCTTGGTTGGCCCGCCATATTGAATTGAGATTGATGTCATAAGGTACATATCGTGCATTGTGATCCAAACTAAACGTATATAAAAAATTTCAGCTCAATCCGATGAAGATATCTACTTCAAAATTGAATTCAAAGATTCCACCCGAACATACATACTTACACACATACAATACAAGTTAAATAAAATATTTTCAAAAGAAAATACCTTCACGCCTACTATCCCTTGAATATGTAGGCAGAGGTGTGCTAGTATATCCACAATAGAACACCCACGATTAGCCAAGGTACTAGGGACAATATTATATATTATTTGTATGTGGAGATAAAGAGTTAAAAAGGTGAAGAAGGTGACTACATTTTTCTTCGATATATTCCAAGTTTTGGCAGGAGAGTTAAAAGCTGGAACTCAGCCTAAAAACAGCGCCACCTATTATTTTAAGCTGTTAAAAAAACGTTTTAGCAATAAAAATACTTTTAACAACTAATTCTCATAAAAAATATAGCAATAAAGCGATTAAAATCTAAGAAACATTAGTCACGCATCTCATTAATGTCAATCCCATATATTTTTTATATCGTATTATTGGTGTATAGCTTGTAAAAAGAAACTAATTGCCAAAAACATTAGTATTACAAACTTAATGTTTCTTTTACATATTCTAAATGACATAGGCAATAAATATAAAAAATATTGTTACGTCCATATTATCCCGCGTTTATTAGGACTAGTAGCGCCATCTATAAATAATATATAGCTGCTATTAATCTAACTTACATGGTGACCCTTTTATCTTACATACTTCCGTGGCTTAATAACAACCTACCATTAGATTTGAGAAAATTGATTACAAAAAATAAATAAATTTAAACTAAAATTGTATTTCTTGAATTGTTTACAAAATCTAAGAATTTAGAAGCATAAATTAATCACGTAACTTTTCTTAGTAACTTTTAATATATTATATCTATTTTATTGTAATAATCATTTATTACAGGAAATAGGGTCATTTCTTGAGATGTTACATTAAAAAAAAGAACTATCCTATTTCGCCATTTTATGGCATACAATAACTGCACAATATGTCAAATTTAAAAAATAAAAATTAATTTAAAACAATTCGACATATGAACAAGACAATTACAGTATTCTTAAAAAATAATAAATAATCTCAACAATATGTAATAATTTCAATAATGTCACAAGTAATAATAGCATTTTAATCAAATTAATAACAAAAATTACATCCATGTATGAAATTATTAAATTTTATTATTTATATTTTGTAATAAATATATTTTTATAAACGTTAGTCATTAGATGATGTATATTAGCATTTTTTATAAACCTTTATGGTTTTTTAAATGTTAAATTAACACTATTATATATGCATGTTTACTCAGTAAATAAATTAAAAACAGCACACAAAGTCGGTGTTATGGCTAATTAAAGATTTGCGACACAAGTCTTAGTATTTTTGTTGTTTTAATAGTAACCGTAAATTATTGCTTAGCTGTAAAGAGTCCATTTCATGACATAATTTTTAGAAACTGCATCTAATTTTTAACTAATTTCAAAAAGAAGCTGAGTTTGCATTTCTTTTTGAATTTTTATTATACGATTAATCCGTGAATTCCCATTGGATTTTAATGAGTCTTATTGTGTAACATAGGTAATACTTCAGAGGTGGGCCCATATAAATTTTATTGTAATTGGTTCAGCACTTTTTGAAATACGAACAAAATCGAACGCATTTTTAATTTTTAGCACTTAGTCACGACAGCGTCACGACTCGATCTTACAGAAATGTGTATTTACATGGAGGAGCTCTTCTATAGTATTAGGTACAATACTCTGACGATGCTATCGTAATTTATTAACTTGTAACATTTTAATTCAATTTATAATCAACAAAGTCCTATTAGTGACCATTTCGTTAGTCATTTCGCCTTTCAAATCTCAACAAAGACATTGACAGAGATAACAATTTTTTATCTTATAAGATAGTAATCAGGCAGGCAAAAAAGTTAAACATATTATATCGCTTTTTCATCAATGCTAATTCAGATTTATAAGGTTTAAGCAATTTTTCAAATAAGTCCAGTAGTTTTAGAGGTTATTCCATACAAACAAACAAATACTCAAATACTTTACCTGTTCAATAACAGTATCCATACAATATTATAAATGGAAAAGTCATGCGTTTATTTGTTTGTCTTTAACAGCGAAATGGAGCGACGAATTGAAGTGATTTTTTTAAGTGAAGATAGTTGAAAGGATGGAAAGGCTACTTTTTGTCTCTTTCTAACCCCCCACTTCCACTTCGGAAGTTTGTATCGAGCATTCCGTAATTTTCAAGGTAGAAAGCTAGAAATTCGTATACGTGCTATTTGTAACTAACAAAAATTGTGCTCTTTTTTTTGGAAATCTGCCCCCAACCCCTAAAAAAGGGGGTAAAATTTGATATGGAACTTTTTGCAGTTTTCAAGATAGGAAGCTATAAATTGGTACACAGACTCTTTGTTACCAACGAGAAATGCCTGCCTTTTATTTTTTTACCCGTTGGGAACTGTGTTACCCTGAATTAGACGAGAGAGAAACCGCGGGCTATTAGACTATAACATCGGTGTGACATTTCAAACTCTGCTTCTGCTGTAAATAGGAAGCACAGATGCAAAAGTTATGTCATGGGCTAAATGACATTAACTTCTGCATCTGTGGTTCCTATTGACTAGAAATACTGTGATATTTGGTTATTTTTAGGGTTCCGCACGCAAAGGGTAAAACACGGAACCCTGTTACTAAGACTCCGCTATCCGATCCGGTCTGATGTTGTAACGTTATTTTTTGC
The DNA here is from genome assembly GCA_018236625.1 of Lasaia peninsularis. Lineage (NCBI taxonomy): Eukaryota > Metazoa > Arthropoda > Insecta > Lepidoptera > Riodinidae > Lasaia > Lasaia peninsularis. The sequence goes on from DVZL01000702.1 coordinate 2,907, forward strand.
TGTTTTTGTAGATCACGGTGATAGATAGTTGACATTTTTACAGATAATGTATTTCTTTTGTCGCTATAACAACAAATACTGAAAACATAATATGATAAATAAATGAAGGGTGCTCCAATACAACAAACTTAAGTTTTTTTGCTATTTTTGTAAGGAGTGTGTGGAACGAATGGACGGACGGATTGACGGATTTTTTTAATATCTGGCATTCCTTCCATTACTGAAGTTTAACTAGACAGTCATTACTTGTCAAAAAAGTTTCAAGTCCTTTGGTGAGGCGGTGGCATCGTTACCTAAGTTTATCGAGAATACACGATTTCTTTATGAATACTTCATTTTGTGCACTTTAACTGAAGAAAACTACACAAATTGCCATAAAAATGAGTTAATTACACTCAATATTTATACGAAATTCAATAAGTACCTTTATAAAAACTGCATTTCGTAAAAAATATCTTTTATATTTATTAACACAAAACTGTCTGTGTTTGGTATATGTCTGTGTGTTTATTGTTGCTAAGGGAGCAGAGCTGCGGGCAGTAGCTGGTTATAGATAATTTGAGTAATTTTGCTTTTATAATTTAAGTGGAAAAAGCAATAAGCTCAGTGGCGCTTTCTTAAGAACACTATTACTTTTAATAGATGGTTGCGAGTACTGCTACTTAAAATCATTCCATTAAGGCGTAATAAAGTCAATTAACTCATTGCTTTCATTGAAAATACTAAGGTTATATTCAACATTCCGTTTTTATTTCCGAACGTTAAAGAAATGTATTGAAAAACTATTATTATTTTAGTTTTTTTTCTTTTTCCGCGGTTGGGACAAATTATAAAAAAACCAGCAATGTACAAGTTAAACTATTTTTTTATAGTATAAGACAACGAACAGGCACAAGGATCTCCTGATGGTCAGAGACAACCGTGGCCTATAAATACCATAGATGTTGTAGGTGCGTCGCTGCCCTGTGGTCGGGCTATTAGACCTTATGTGCAAGTCTACCGGCTACCCTACCCTCCGGACCGAAACACGACAATGTCATTATGGCGGCAGGAATAAGTAAGGCGGTGGATATCTACCCGGGCGAGTTGCTGCACAGCACTCTACCACCAGTGGTCATGTTGGTAGTGACCCAGCAAACCTATGCTCGCCTCTTACAAGCTGCCTGGTAGGTAGGCAGTTGGTCTATTCTACACAGAATACCCGGACCAACACGGTGTAAACTGCTCGCTAGTATTAATACAAAAAAATCACGTTTGTGGTATACAAGCCTTATTATGCTCATTAACCTTTTTTTTTTAACCATTTGCTTAGTTGTTTCCCGAAAATCAATAGATGTCGCTATGACTCACAGATAGAAAATCCCTAGTTTAATTGATTTAACACTAAAATCTTCGAAACGCGCCTTTTTTCAGTTGCCGCTGTATCAACGAATACTAAAATACAGAATAAAGTAAATATTTGAAGGGGCTTGCAACGAACTACCCGAACCGAGCAATAGACGGTGCCATGCGTAATTAATAGCGGTATAATTAGACTGAGTATTAGCAATTCAGTCCTATTCACCTATGTATTTTATAAAAAATAATTATCGTCACAACTTTATCGCCGAAAGTGTAGGAAGAGGTATATATGCACCCACGATTAGCCGTCGATATTAGGTCCCATGATGTGACAGGTCACAGGTGGCAAATCCGTCGCCATATCGGGCACAAATCCCGGGTTCCCTCACGATGTTTTCCTTCACCATAAGAGCAGAAAATGTACTTAAGTTAGAAAAACTCATTGCTAAATGGCTGGTTTCGGATGCGTTTTTTCTGTTGTTTTATAGTTGATAGATATAATACGGTACCCTTCGTGTACGAGTCCGACTCGCACTTAGCCGGTTTTATAGTCTTATTACATTAAAAATATTGTAGTGTTTGTTATTATCAGTAGGTGCATATTTAAGTTTCGGAACAAATTTTATCGAAAATTACCCTAATGGAGAATCAAACCCAAACGCGCCGGAACCCACACCTCATGAAGATGTTATCTCAAGTTGATGGATCGGACTGGTCAATACAGACCTATTCTGTGTGAGAAAATGTTTGTCGATGGGTGTAATTGGGACATTTCTTATCTCTATCACACTGAGATAATTATCTTTTATCTTTTTTTCCTTATTGGATTTGAAAGGAAACAAGGAGGCGGATTTCCTGATACAATGCTACCAAAGTTGGTAATGGTGAGTTGTCTGAAAGCCTCTTGAATAGGTTTTTAAACTTAAAAACGACAGTTGCGAGCAAACAAAATATGTGGGTTACAATTTTAAAATCTACTCAAGTAACTCGTTTAATTTGGCGATGCGAAATGTTTAAGGGTTTTGATTACACTTATGCATGTTGTCGTGTTCTTAATAGTGTTTTTGTGTTAAAAATAATAAAAAAGTTTTTCTTAAATGTTTTCCGACGGATTTTTTCTGACTTAAAATACTCCCAGCGTAAAACCACATCCTCTTTTTAATGCCGGTTGAAAAGTAGCCTATTTTTTGAATTTGGGAGGAGGCTCTTTTAGAGAGAGGTTCTTTCAGAATAGCAACCCTGAAATATTAACATCTCAATAATTTTAATAATAATAATTTCATTATTTTTGTTGAAAGTACTGTTTGAAATCTAACTGAGACACAAGGAAAAAGGTTTTTATATTGGAACACAATAGTTCTTTATGTTTTTGAATATTTTGAATATGTATTCCAATTGTCAGTCTAAAAGAAAATGTTTTGAGAAAATAATTGTAATAACTTTTTTAGTTCAATATATATAAATTATTACATTCCATGGTATATTATTATAAAATTACCACGAATCATTTTTGTAAAAACTGTAATGTAAATGCTAATTATTTTGTATTTTATTTATTATTTACCCTCTGGTTACGGAACCCTAAAAATAAAATAGCACAACATTTACAACTATAACTGTTGTAAATGTTACAACTATAAACGTGAAAGTATTAGAGATGAGACATCGTCTCGTTTGGTCCAGGGGTTGGCGTACACGACCAACCACAAGGCTCGGGTTCGATTTCCGACGGGACAGGCATTTGTGTGATGAACTAGATGTGTGTATTTCCGGGTCTAGGTGTTTATTGAATTTATTCTGGTATCTATTTAAGTATTTCCATGTATTAGTATCGTTGTCTAACACCCATAACACAAGCATATAATATGCTTACTTTGGGGTTAGATCAATTTGTGTAATTTGTCCTGTAATATTTATCTATTTATATAAAAAAAAATCGTTTAGTCAACTTTTTCACTTTCAATTCTTATCCCATACGAAATATTGACATAGTATAAATACAGTGGTTTTTAATATATCGTCCTTTATAAGAATATGAAGAAAGGTTATCTATTCACGAGCGGTCGTACAGTGTGGACAGATTGAGCTGTCAAAGTGTTTAACCTACTTAAATTTAAAAACTAAACCATACTTTTAATGAAATATATCTACTAATAAAAGCGCGATTTGAGACAAAATATATTGATAAAAGTGTTCTTGGCGACTCTCGTGCGTTTTGCACACTTATAGTTTTTCCGCGTGTTGACGCCGGTTCTCTCATACGCCGGTACTCAGCATATCCTCTTTAAAATATATCGCGCCCTTAGAATTAAAATGACCGAATCCAAAATAAAAATCCGTCTAGTGCAAGTGGGACTAGCGCACGAAGGTTTCCGTACCATTATCTCTAAAAACAGCAAAAAAAACACGTTTATTGTATGGGAGCACCCTTTATATATTTATTTTAATCTATTTTTAGTATTTGTTGTTATAGCGGCAACAGAAAAACGTCATATGTGAAAATATAACTGTCTAGCTATCACGTTCCATGAGAAACAGCCTGGTGACGGTCAGACAGTCTTAGTAATAGGGTTCTGTTTTTTATCCATTGAGTACGGAGCCCTAAAAATGCAATTTGTGACTAAGCAATATTTAAAAAAAATAAAGTATTGAATACATCTTGATATATCTCTTCTATGTTACGAAGCGAACGATTGATTTTAACAAAATTTGTGGATGAGCCTTTTGAGTATGCAATTACAATGTTAGTTTATATTTATAGTAAAATCGGGTATAACGACTCAACTCAAAATTCCTCTAATAAAAGGGATTTCGAGTTGAGTCACTTTTATTCTAAGGGTGCGATATCCTTGAAGAGGTGGCAAGACGTTATATACTTATGCACCTACGATAAGCCGACGATATTAGGTCCCATGATATGACAGGTGGCAAGCCCGTCATCAATCATCATGTACCTACCGGGCACGAATGTAATCATGCAGCATGATGTTTCAGAATAACTGAACTCGTAGAACAAGTTGCCCTGGAATCTTGTCAAACAACGACAACGCTCAACCACGGATGCGATTAAAAACATACATGAAAGCTAATTTTTTTTTCATATTAAACATTTTCCACCTAACGCGCAGTCAAATTGACGTAAATAATTTAATTTCCGTGTTCACAACAAGACGGCTTGGTCAAACATAATCAAATAAGTCAATAAAAATTTAATTATCTTCATTCTTACTATAAAAATAACATAATCATTTACGATAACAAAGTTTACACTGACTTCTACTGCATGGATAGCCGACATGGAGCCCATCACATTTCATATATTATTATCATATCGCAAGCATATTTCTATATCAAATATTTATAAAAACAACTTTTAGTCTTTGAAAGATTATATAAAACATCCGTCAAGCGCGAGTCGGACTCGTGCACGAAGAATCCCGTACCATTATCTATAAAAATGATAAAAAATCACGTTTATATATATTTATTTTATTTTATGAAATACATAACCAGTGAAAATTTCAATTCTCTAGCTATCACTGTTCATGAGATACAGCCTGGTGACAGACAGACGAACAGTCTTAGTAATAGGGTTCCGTGTTATTCCCTTTGGATACGGAACCCTAAAATTCATAAGACTAAAAGCAAAGCTGAAGCAAATAAGAACAAAACTCGATAATTAGAAATTTAATTAAACAGTAATTACGGTGACACGTTTAGTTTCGATGGTCTAGTGGTTGGGTCTTCGGACTTCCATTTCGTCAGTCCATTTTCAAACTCCCTTTGTACCAATGAGTTATTTTACTTAAGCGAATTTTCTGGGTGCTTTGACGGTGAAGAAAACCCAGATTCGTGTATTAAAATTCAACTTAATTTAGTATGGGGCCTGGTTTTGCTTTAGGGGTACAAAGGTCAAATGTCAGATGTTGTGTAAAATTGTTGCCTTTCTCCCCTGGATTATTGATCCCAATATATCCTGACATAACCAGACAGGAAAGGCTAGGGTGAAAAAAAGTAAATATCGACACGCCCATAGCCTTTCGGGGGTAGGCGGATATATGCACTCACAATCAGCCTACCATATTAGATCCCATGATGTAACAGGTGGCAAGTTCGTCGCCTTAAAGGGCACAAATCCTGAGTTTCCTTACGATGTTTTCCTTCAGCGTAAGCGCACTCAGAAGATGTACTTCATTTAGAACAGCTCATTGATACAATGGCGGGTTTTGAACCTTGACTACCGAAATGGAAATACGAAGTGCGTACCACTAGGCTACCATACATAAGCTTTGAGTTTTCTAATCGTGGTTAATGTCCCATATTTTATTTTAATTATACACCAAGTTAATGTTTTTTGTTTTTTTTAAATTATTTTTTACTGTTTAGCTGGCAGAAATATCTTTCGTAAGTTCGCCCTATATTCTGTAATATCTTTAAATGTTTAGTTATTGTGATGTGGATTTGTGTACAATAAAAAAATAAATAAATAAACTGAAACGCCTTATTCAAAAAAATTCTACGCTTTTAGAAGTACCCGATCGTGGCGGTACACAAACATATTATCATTTGATGGAAATCTATTAATATTTGTAGGTTTAAGCTTTATGTCCATTTGTTTATTTTATATCTGTGATAAAATTGACACTCGTTATTTACTTCGAGCTTATATAATGCCATTTACCAAATGACACCAACGTTAAACGATATATAAGTTAAAAGTCACTACAAACAAATCTCGTCGAAACTGTCACTATTTACTTAACTAAAAGTATATAGATTTTAGGTTTATATATTTATTATTACATACTGGCAGTCCCGGGCTAACTTTCTACCGCTCGCAACTAGGGGTATGAAAAATAGATAACCTATTCTCAGACCAAGTGTACGTATTTTCATCAAAATCGGTTCAGCCGTTCCGGTGAAGTATGGTAACTAATACCGTGACACGAAATTTTTAAATATATACTAAACCTTCCGGCGAACTTCCTACCACTCCCACTTAGGGGTATGAAAAATAGATAACCTATTTTCAGTGAGATTCTTCAACAAGTCTACATATAAAGCTTTATCAAAAAATGTTTAGCAGTTTCGAGGGAGTATCACAACTAACACTGAGACACGATTTTTTTTTACATGAATACGAAGAAACGAAAGATAAAAAAAAGTATTTCGCGTCTTCGGATTTAGAATGGAATAAAGCGTATGGATTGAAAACCTTACCAGTCTCGGAGCTGGTCCTCCTCGTTCGTTTTCCCTTTTGAGTACGAAGGGCAAAGCGCGCCTGTGTTGCTCCAACCAAACCGCATCAGGCACTGGCCGACTCCGGCGCCCGTCCCACCTACCCGCTCCTGATGAATGTGCCAAGGTAACAAATAATAATAACTGCAGCTAAGGCATCATGACGCTCTTTTCCCCGAAGGGGTAGGCAGAATTATGTACCTAGGATAGGTCCTGTGTGATAGGAGACAAACCCAATCTGACAAATTGAAAAAACTCATAAGAAACAAGTTTCCTTTCCTGGGGAATTGAATATGTTCAACCACACAGGCAATAATATACAGTTTTGATTAAAAATCTACAAGCGACCCGTCCAGCCCCCTTAGAAAGTGCACTAACCTAGTACAATTTCTTGAGTTTGACATTTCTAATCGCGCGAAACGATGCGATCGCGTCGTGACGATAGTGCACGTTCTAACCCCCCAGGTTTCGCACAGGAATATTATGCTTCACTACATAGTATACAACAAAGTCGCTTTCTCTGTCCCTATATCCCTCTGTATGCTTTAATCTTTAGAACTAGCAACGTATTTTGATGCGTTTTTTTTTAAATAGACAAGAGTGATTCCAGGGGAAGGTTTTTATGTATAGTATACCCGTGCAAAGCCAGGGTGGGTCGCTAGTATGATATACATGTAAACCTTGCTAATAAATCGATTCAATTTATTAAAAAACCGTATCCAAATCCGTTGAGTAGTTTTAAAGATGTAATTTTATATAGAGACAGACAGCGTTAAGCGGTTTTTGTGGTGTTTAAAATTTTTATGATTGTAATTGTTATTAGAACATTCGCTCATTTACACCACACAAGAAACTAACGAAAATAACGAATCATAACTCAATACCAAAAAAATAAAAAGACGGTGGAACCCATGAAGGTAAAGAACAATCCGGAGATTGATCTCTTTACGAAAACTTAAATAAATAAAAATGATGGCTAACCAGTTTAGAGTGAGTTAGCAATATTGGAGATATTAACTTCATGGTGAATCCAACACTGATACGATACCGATACAGTAACTTTAATACGATACTGATACGGTCACTGTATGGGTAGCGATCTCTAAAACTCAAAAACCCAGCTAAAAATCCATTTTGCTAAAAAAATAACTAACCAATGACCACATTTAGACTTAAAAAAATAAACCCGCAACATTTCTTTTTACATACTCATATTTTAAAAGCTTTTATATAATTTGCAATGTATGCATGTGAGTATGTATGTTTGGGTGGAATCTTAGACCCCAATTCTGAAGTAGATATCTTATATATAATTTTGTATATACGTTAAGTTTAGATGACAATGCACAATAAGTTACGTGACCGTCATTTTTAATGCACTTCTACAATATGAATATCAAGTGAAAGTTTAATAAATTAGGAATAATTAATTGACAGTCCTATTTTTGACGTTTGTGACATTCGTGAAGTGTGCATGTGTTAGACTACAGGTCATTAGGTTTAAATTTGGTATATTTAAATAGTAATTATAGTCATTAAACAAAAATAATCAAACACGCGTAGTATTTATATTTTTAAATAAATAATTATATATTGGTTTTTCTTCTGTAGTAATTTGAAAAATGTAACATTGCCTGGGATTGGATTTAGGTCCAATATGGCGATCGACTCGATCCCAGGACCACATCCTGGGCTTATTTACATATATTTATAGATAACATATTTTGCCTGTCACGCCGGTCGAGCTCACAAACGCCTTAAAACGCCAAACGACAAGGTTCGTGTTCAATCCCCGGCACAGACAGTCATTTGTATGATAAACGTAACTATTCCTGATAGTATAATATAGGATCTTCACTGAGCTGCTTAATGAAATACATTTCTTATCAAATATAACATGTCAATAAACATAGTGCGAATGGGTTGTCTAAAAAATTTCAGACCAGAATATGATTAATTAACAATTACATTTTTTAATTACACTGGCTTGATTAACAATACATTTTCACAATTCTTGGGTAGGCAGGTACAAATGAAACTAATGAATAAAACTAAAATAAAAAATAAATATAATTTTATTAAGAACACGGTAGTATAGGTTTGTCTGCAAAAACTTGCCCACCCCAGAGTTGTGACGGGAAAAAAATAGTCAAATTAACGTTTGTATATTCTATAGATATCATATTTTTAAATTTTTCTATTCTATTTGTTCATTAACCAAGTCAGTGTAAAATTTAAAAAAATGACAATAATATTCTGAACTGAAATTTTTTAGACAACCCATTCGAAATATATGTTTATTGACATATTTTATTTCATAAAAAATATCTTTCATTCATTAACCAGCTCGGTGAAGGTCGTTGTATAGCAGAATCTTAGGCCATGAGTCAGTGTTTGTCAAACTTCCAAACTTTAGAGCCGTTGGCTAAATAAAAATAAAGTTGGCTTAATTAAGGTTACATCAATTTTAAAACTTGTATTTTGTCTAAAACAATGTAAAAGTGTGATTGTTTGTCCTTATTCTTCATCGTAACGGAACGATGTTAAAGTATTTTTTGTTTGTGGAAATAGAAGCCTGGATATAGTCGTAGGTTACTTTTTTATTCCGATGTCGGAGATAGAACCTTAATATACGTGCATAGCCACGGACAAAATCTATTTTATTAAACATACGTCTTGGAAATTTTAATCTCCTTGGCGCTGATGCGCATGTTATGGTATTATTTTGTTTGTCAGACTGTTTACGTAAGGGTTATCAATATTTCAAAACAAATGCAATCCGACCGGCCACCCAGAACGTCACCGTCGTAGCCCATATACAAACAAATTCTGTATCTCATGTTCCACACTAAAACCTCTTTCTTTTAGTTGCTCTAGTCAAACGTAAGGCCTTGAATCGAAGAAGTGTATTTGAATTTTTTCAAGGTATGTAATAAAAGGAAATCGTTGAATCATTTTGAATGTTTACCCAATTGTGAAGATTCTAGTTTTGTAACACAATCTTCAGAGGTGGTCCTAAATAAATTTTCAAAAGTCGTTTAGGCAAATTTTATAAAACAAAAAAAACAAAAGACTTCTTACACTGTAGATAACATACAACTTTATCAAAAAAAAATAGACGAAAAGGTAATGAAAGCCGGTTTTACTTTTTCACTGTGAATAGATTATTAGTACTAAACTCTAACACGAAAACTGGTTGTTTATTCAATGTCTTATGTAACTGCAATTCATTTTAATAACGATTTTATTATCTGTCATCACGTAATTTAATTTAATTTATAAATTATGTAGATATATAATTATTTTCCGTTTCATAATTTGAGATTATTCACACATGCTAAGTGATTTTTTTTCTTTTTTTATATATTACAGAATAAGACAAACGTTTATCTGACGTACGTGTCATGACGTAAGCTTATCCGCGTATTATGTTTGATGTTGATGTAGCTATTATTGTGTTTTTTTTTCTGCTGTATGTTGCTCTTTTCTACACGTATGGTCAAAATATGTAAAAAAACATAACTGTATGTTTAATTATTAATAATGATATGAGTCTATCTCAATATTAAATTTATCACCGCATTTTATATTTCTACATACATATTTAAGACATGCACATATTGTATTAGGTGACCCAACGAAAAAAGGCCAATTAGAATTTTAAGATTTGAGAGTTTTTTTTACGGGGAAACTATTCCTTACAATCTAGACTTGTAATACTTTGATCTAGATATATGCATTTAGAATCTAAGTTCATGACCTTCTTATTAATTGACCAAAGTTTAAATTACAATGCTAAAAGCACTAAAAGTAACAATATTATTAAAATGTATAGCAGTCCCGTGCAATATATATACTAAGGATAGTGGTATTAATAGATAAATTCTTTCCCGCCAAAATTTAAAATCTCATACAAATTTTAAATTTTTAGCGAGGTTTTGCAAAATATTTTAAATTTTTCACCTAATTCCAGTGGTAATGGAGACTATGTTTGAGATACCTAAGTATTATGGGTTTTTGGATGAGATTGTTTGCAAAAGTTATTATTTATTTGACATTTGTCATAGATTCGTAAGGTCTTAATAATACTCGTAAAGAGGTTAATATTTGTGATAAGCCCACATACTTCTTGTATAAATCGAGTTATTTCCTGAAACAACTGGACCATGAAATAATTATATAAAGCCTTGTATTGAAAAATAATGATAAAAAGAGATACTTCCATTTAGTCTAATAAGTCTTGAGATACATGTCATATGCATAGTGAATAAAATTAATCTGGACTAGACACGTTTTAAAAAAAAGTGAGTCATATTTCGAAAATATGAAACATGAATTGTTATGAGTAAAATAATGTAGATAACCGTCTCTCAAGGAGTTCATACGTTTTAGACAAGCTTATTTCTTACGTTTCTGTAGATGGCGAAATTAACACGTTAATTTATTTTTTAAACTTACGAAATGTAGCGAAACACTATTTGGTAATAAGCAGCTTTTTTATAATCTAGTTTTTTTGATTTGCTTTTATGTATTTAACACTTTATTATATTTATAGGTACGCTTATGACAAGCAATATCATTTTGTATTATAGATAATATATATTTTTCCAGAGTATATAAAGGATTTATTAGCAGTTATCACAAGTTCTAAAATAGTGCCAAGTCTGTGATGGTTGATAAATAAATGGCACCACGAAAATAAATCAATATCCACAAATATTATAAAATCTAAAAACATTAGTATTAAATATAGTTAGTGAATTTTTTGACTACCCAAATCGTTGGATACAGTTTAATATTCCACGTTCAATTTTAAAAATATATACATTCCCGCCACACACAATGGGGAAAGATAACAAAAGATTGTCCCTAATATGTCTATCCTAATATTAACGCTACTGTCAATATAACAAGGTAGTAGAGATATAATTGTAAATTATTTAAACGCAGTAAAACTGAAAACAATGGACAAAATACACAAAACAAGAATTATCAAAATCCATTGAAAAATGACTGTGTAAACGCGTTACAAAAATGGCCAAAAATAATCATAGACTAATTGAGTAGTTCCGTATTTTCGGAGTCGATTTAACTATTACGGTCTTGGATTAACACAATTATTAAAACTGTACAAATGTAAAAGTTTAAACTGAAACCATCCACCATATTACGTATCAAGTCCACCAAGAAAATGCTTTAATCTAAAATAATTAACAGAATAATAAATATAACAACCGTTACAACAACTAGACTTGTAGCCATAAGTTGATACTTAAATTGGAAGTTTCGAAACCGCGTATCATGACTGATGTTAACAAAATTAATGAACGCTGGCTAATGAATATAAATAAGGAAACGATTATGTTCCTTTTATGTGATGATATACAGTTAAGCCTGACTTATAAATGCAATTAGAAGTGATAACAGTTTTCTATTAAAAAATCACATTGTCTTCGCAATACTTTATTTTTATAATTTAGTAAAAAAATTACATACATTTATGTACACCAATGAAGTAACACCCTGCGCAAAGCTATTGCACAGGCGAACGTGATTATATTTTAGATTTTAAGTATTTTTTTAATAATACAACACTGTATGTAAATTTATCCGACGCCACACTATACGGAAACTATGTATATTTTATTCTATGGCATAGAAACTTAATATATATTTCGGTTATCATTTCTTAGCAAGAAAAAAGGAAATCTTGAGGTAACCCATTTTTTACACTTTATTACTTCTCTTCGTCTCTTCTAATTGACTATTAATAAAAAATCCTTTCCCCGTCATAATTTTTTTGGTAACAACAAAAGCAAAAATTATGATAATTTAATATAATTTGCTGTTTATTGTCTATGCGGTAAATACCTTAGCTTTCCCCCCCTTTTCTTACCAAGCATGGTATTTTAAAGACCTTCCCACCTAAAAGAAACACACAGTTACGCTCCCTAATCGGTACCTACACTAAATAAATAATTTAAAAGATGCCCATTTTTTTAAATATAAAATTTGTTAAAAAGGAGGAGTACAAAGTGATTTAATGCTTGTTGGAATATATTTTCATAAAACTATATGGAATTTAATTCATAACGTTTTTCAATGTCAACGAATAATAAAATAGGTTAAGTGTAGGTTTTTTATTTTAATGAAGCATTTCAAAATATAACGACTAAATAAAATGAGATCTATCACTAACATCCCCAATACTGTCCTTAAAGAATGCGTATCAAATATCACATAAGTGATACGAATGCAGTTATGGTGTAATAAGACCATAGAATTATATTATGCTGTTGGTGTCTAATTTAATACCACCTGAATATTATTATCTTGCTAGTGTTGTGAATTTACTCTTTCAGGGTTCCGTACCCATAATGTAAACACGAGACCCTGATACTAAAACTCCGCTGTCCGTCCGTCTATCTGCCTGTCTGTCATCAATACTAAGACTCCTCTGTTCATCTGTCTGTCTGTCACCAGCCTGTATCTCATAAGCCGTGATATCTAGACAGTTGAAATTTTCACAGAATGTGTTGCCTTTATTCCCAAGTAAGGAGCGACCCGACCCGACCAATAGATGTCGTTAAACATATGTAGATAGCAGTAAATACGAAGAGTGGTCGCTCGATATATTCCCAGAACTCCAAAATAAACAACCACAATGGAATTAAATGAGTAAAAATTGTTTTTTTGCCGGTTATATAAACAATACATTTGTTACGGAACCCTACGTGCGCAAGTCCGACTCGCACTTGGCCGGTTTTTATATAGCTACTGACCACTGCCTGAGGCAATGCGATTTTGTCAATATGACTAAGATACGCTATAAATTAGAAATTGCAATATTATTTATCAACGATTTAATTTATTTTTTATAAACGTCATATTTTCCGCACAGTGTGACGTCAACTTAATAACAGTCAAAACTGTCATAAACATTGAAATTGACTTATTTATTGCATATGCTGACATAAAAAATTAAGGTGTATGTACATGAGATTTAGTCTCGATTCATTTTAAAAAATCCATAAAATGGCACCTATTTATGAAAATAAGAAGCAAAGCAGATATTATTATAACGGAAATTCATCAGATATATAAGTTTACATATAGATTTTATTTACATTATTTTAAACAGAAATTTCATTTCACTTTATATCATCTTGAACACAAATATATTTGTTTATATATTTAACTGTAAAAACTTCTCTGTGTGCTAATATAACTGTTAACAAATATGAAGTTATGGTTGTTTATATAATATATAAAGCATTTATATACAAAAAGTTTTGATTGAAAAAAAAACTAATTTCTTTATCGAAAAAAATGTACGGGTTTATTATAAAATTATTTGATTTTTTTAAGATAATATATTTTTTAATAAAAAGTAGCGATTTAAAATAGATAAAGATTCTTATATACGTAGAGAATACATTTATTTTTGATTTAATTTATTTATTGCGAATCTATAAACAATACTTAATCATTGACATTTGATTACGATCGTAAAAGATTATATTTAAAGGCGTTTTTGAGATCAAGAAAGAAAAGATACAAAATGAGATCTTACATTTAGGTAATCGAATTCCTAAAAAAAAATAACTAATATTGTAATTCACAACCCTAAACATTCTTTTATCTTCGCATGTCCCCTAAATGCTGATTTTTAATGACTAGATGATTTTTAAATGGCAATCTTTTTAATATCACTCAAACCTAAACCTCAATGGTTGTTTAAAAAAAAAACTTTTATACATGCTAATCTTATTAGATACAGTTTCTCAGTACGACACTGAAAACATGGCGATTTAAATTAACATAGTAACAATTATTTATCTGTTAAAATCCGTGCTTTAATCTGAAGATATCATTTACTGTAACATGTGAAATTTATTACAAACTATAACCGGGAGCCCTCCAATCACTTAACAATATTAACATCTGTGTAAAGATAAACTATTGTGTATAAAAATATCACTATTGTTATTGTTGCTATCACGGGCTTTTCGACCCGTGGTAAAGACAAGAAAAAACGGACAATGACGACCCCCTCCATCGCGTTTCGGTACAAAACAACTACACTCTATTAAGAAAATACATGTAATTTGATAAGTCGGCGATGGAAAGGGTCGTTTTGGTTTGGATATATTGTATAACGTAGGTGTGTATATGTAACCTGTAAATAACCTATCGTAAAACGAGCACCGGTTGCAACAAATGCTATATAACAACAATCAGTCTATTGTCAAAAAGGAAGGTATTGAGCGATCTCCCCAACGAGACCAGTTGTACCTACTGTTATTATTGCTAAGTTCAGAACTACTATACAAGAAACAAAGTAACCTTACCAAAACAGACCGTAGCGTCTACGTTTAGTGTGCGACAGTTTGTATAATGTAAAGTAGCTCTTATATCATGAAATAAATCTAGTATATTCAGCTAAATAACATGTTGTATATCATAAATTATTGTTAATAGATACTGTTAAAGTTATAAAAAAATAAGTGTCTCGTTGAAGTGATACGTTCTCGCACTCGATACAATATGAAAGGCACGCAATAAGCGGATAGGTGTGACGGCAAGTAGGCCCCCGGCGACACTCTGATCACAGACTAGATATACCTACAGCCAGTCTTCGATATTAACTCTCTTAATCACAAAAGAGATACAATAAAACTCCTCAACATACAAAAGCTTATCTGGCATTAACCACACAACAATGTGGCTTTGAACTTAAATAGTAATTTTTCATCGCAAATTCAAAAAGAGAACAAAAGTCCGAGAGATACTTAATAATACGTTATTTTCAAATTAGGCGTTATTTCGAATAACACGTTGTTTTTAATAATATATTATTTCTAATAACACGTTACGTAACGTTTCCTTCACCTATTAGTGTCTGAACATAAAAAAAATTAAAAAGTTGCTAAATTAAATTAAATTAAATGTAAAGTGTATTTATATTTAGACACAAAAACTATTTAAATTCATTAACAATACGTCATTATTAAGCAAAAGTAAAGTCAAAACAGTATGTTATTATTAAAATATTAAATGTCAAATTAAGGTATAACTAATTTTATTCGTATTTTTTTATCATAAAATACTTCTAAGTAATGCAAGTGTTTTTATTTTAACTACAAGTATTGCAGTTAAAAAAATCATGTTATTAATTTGTTTTTCATATAAGAAATAGTTTTCAGTTTTTTAAATCAACACAATGAATTCAAGACTGTAACGCGATAACTGAGTCTATCAAATAACCCTTCGAATAGTACAAGTATTTGTGATAATCTCATGCCGGATTTATTATAAATAAACCTTCCTATTCATCTCTCGGACCCTAGTACTCCATCTAGAATACGGAAGCGCGAAAAAACGAGTAAACACCGAATAATAGAACAGTCAAAACGTGAGGAGATTTTTAGGTGCGTTTCTAATTTATACTGCCTTTCAAAACAATATTACCGCATAAAATCACAGCTTATCAAACCAATACTCCGCCGTCTTAGTACTGACGGCACAACAATTAGAATTTATCTTCATTATGATAATATTACACATACAAAATATTGAAATCTTTAAAAGATCTCTTCCTCTTTTATTAATGATCAAACTAAAAATCTAACTATTTACAATTTATTCATTTCCAAGGCCTATTCTAAATGTAACAGAGATTCGATAAAGTTTTTAGTTTAATCGAGATAAGTACGCATGTCGTAATAATAATCTAGTTTTTTTTAAATAAATAGAATAAAATAACATTTTTTTTTTTCAAATCCCGTATGACTAGATACCAATTTTTAAATAAGTATTAACGTGGCTAGCTTAGGACAATTAATTTTTGTATAGCATAATTTCAATCGTAATTTAGTCAATATGCAACTAGGTGTAATGCCATTCATCGCAAAATTCGCGATAGATTACACAAATGTCATATTATTAGAAATAGCTCAAGACGATTTTAAAAATTGCAACTAAGGTTACACTATAGCTTCACGCAGTAGGTTTTGAGCGGCAGCATAAATTAACTATTCACATTACGCTGACCGTCCGCAAGATCATAATAAAAAGCTCTTTTCTATCAGCACAATGACATTGCTAGAATATTAAAAGTGCAAACATGTACCACTTTCTATGCTTTTTCTTGCTGTGTTCAGGACACACATCTCTTTTTTATATTGATCTTAGGTTCCCACATGAAGCGCCACGCTCACGTCATGTACCTATATAGATACTTCAAATCAAAATTAAATTCTATATTCTACCCTCAAAAAACTAGTAATTGTTATCAAATTTAGACGTGGGTACGTATTTATTTGATGATAATTAATATTTATAGTCCTAGGATGTGCACTTGTCGGAACGTCAGCTTTTTTAGCAAGATACATTTATAAATACATAACTAAAGGTTTACGTTTACTAAAGTTTTTCTTTGAAGTATCAATATATACGCTTCGCTTTAATTCTGTGGGAGCGGTCTTATGACTATATCTTACGGGGCGTCAGTGGTGACGAACCAATTGCTTTTTTATCAAAATGGATGCAATTAACTGGAAATAAAGATCCAAGACTATATACATTTTTCAACTAGCGCAAAAAGTTTGCGACACTACTTTCGTCCAATGAGATACATCCCGTATGTGGTACGGCGGTCGGTGGTCGTGATAATGTGAATAGTCATGTAACGCGTTGAGAGAGCGCGGTGGGGGTAAAGCGCTAGCGCGGCGTGGGGTGCGCGGGGTGCGGGGTCGGCTGGAGGGGGCGCGGCGCGTGTTGCGCGAGCGTGTGCCGCCGCAGGTACAGCGGCGTCTTGAAGCAGCGGCCGCACGTGCTGCACGCCACCGGCTGCGCCTCGTGGATGAGCCGCACGTGCTGCCGCAGGTTGGACGCGTTGGAGTACCGCCGGCCGCACTGCGCGCACCGCACGCCGCCGCCCACACCGCCCGCGCACGCGCCCGCTGCCAACAACACCACCATCGCACTGCGCCCGACCACACCACCCCTCCACACACACTCCCCCCACCCCTCGCCCGGCCCGCACTACACGCTAATAGGACCCTACTCGACCCTTTTATTGTCCTAACATTCAGAATCTACGTTTATCGGGCTTTAGCGCGGCGCTCTGGATTGTGCTTAGCTCGAGCTATAAGAAAGAATAATCAATAAAGTACTAACTTACGAATTATTGTATTTAAGCATGTTTTGTCCTCGTTCTCACAAAGAAGACAGAGACAGCGCCAAAGGAATAATAGTTTTTTTGTCTTAAGAAAAAGATCAAAAATAGAAATTAAGAGTAAAAAATTACATTCGACATAGGGTTGACTTAAAGAAATCTTTTAAAACTGACATACACAACTAAAGAAAACTCAATTTTTGGCTGCTAATAATTCAGCAGACAAAAAGGTCATCTCACAAAAATAATAACCATAAGTTGAATGCTGGAGAGATTCGCACACGCCCGACAAACGCTGGTAAGATAATAAATTGTATAATGAACTGTACGTCTTTATCTATAGCCATTGCTAAAAGAGATAATTAGGTATTTATTATCATAATTTATTGCAAACGTTCTCAGATGTTTATAATGAAATCCAAATTTCGATGAACTTCTTGAAAAGCTCTATATATAGATTGTTTTGAATTCAAAAATGTTCAAAAGAGATATTTCAACAAGTGATCTTCCAATAAAAAATGAAATAAAGTTTAATTGGGTAGGAGTTATCGTAATATAGATCGAGACGATCCCATTAGCGTGTGATTGGTGGGTGGCGCGGTGTCGCGGCGAAGGGCGGG
>DVZL01000703.1:0-21278 GCA_018236625.1 Lasaia peninsularis
CACCTTTGGTGTCTATAGGCGACGTGTATTTCTAACCATCAGGAAATCCGTCTGCTTGTTTGCCTTCCAATATCATATAAAAATATACGATTAAGACGAAGAATATTTTTTTAAAACCCCTTTTTTCCCCATTTTCACCCTTTTATTCGTCGTAATCAGTTAAGAAACCATTAACCTCTCTTAGCCCGCATCCTTATGAACCTATATGTATAGTCATACCCGCATGATATACCTATTGTCCCGAACACTCCAAGGATAACTGTGGCGCAGACATCCATTTGCAAATCCTTTCCTACAGAACCGTAGGCCAAATGAAATCTAGATCTAGATAATATCAATTGACTAAGTTTATGTCTGTCTATTCAGAAACTTGGCAAGGATTATCTAATCTACATTTCTATAGAATGAACAGATAAATTATTTCATTATAGTACCGATTTTGATGAAGTTTGTCACGGAAATACTTACAGATATGGATGAAGATAAACTCAAGCGGTTCGCGAGAAATAATTTATACCAAGACTAGCTGTTGGACGTTCTCGTATTTGTATACGTAAAAAATGTCATCAAAATCTATTTAGTATTTTCGAATAAGAACGGCAACTATGACACTTTTTTTTTCATATAAACATGATAAAATAATTTAGAGATAAATTTCACTATTAATAATCAATTTGTTTTTTGTTTTATGAGATAAGACAGCCAAGAGAATATAGACACCATAGATATTGTAGGCGTGTCGCTTTCCTATAGCCTGGCTGTTAGTTTACGTGTACAAGTCTACCAGCTACCCTACACTCTGGATCGGAACACGACAATGTAGTTATGGCGGCAGGAATAGTAAAAGCAGTGTATCCCTATCCGAGCAAGTTGTTGCATAGCTACCATCAGTGTTATCGTTGGTAATGAGTAACGACCCATTAAAGAATAGATAAGTAATTCCTTCATCATAGGCCAATGTATACGTTTTCACAATAAACTTCCCGACCATATAAAAGATCTAAGTTTAAATAAATATGTAGAAACTGAATTAAATCTAAATCCGTACTAATATTATAAATGCGAAAGTAACTCTGTCTATCTGTCTGTTACGCTTTCACGCCTAAACCAGTGAACAGATCTTGATGAAATTTAGTACAGAGATAGAATTGACCTTGAGGAAGGACATAGGCTACTTTTAACCGACTAAATTAAAAATAGGGTATGTCTTTACACGATAAGTATTACGAGTCGGAAAAATGTCTGCATTTTGATTGTTGTCTAGGTTATTAAAGTAATTCACGCGGACAGCTAGTTATTATAAAGGTCATTATTATTATAATTTTGCACATTATGTAGATGATAAAAATGCTTGGGATTGCTCCTCCATCAATCTCTTATTATTGTGGAATGTGAAACGTATTTATTTAGAAAATAGTTTAAAAGAGAATCCCTCTGGGCCTCTTTCGTCGGATCTTCTCAGTGAGGGCCGTGTTCCGATCCGGTGGTAAATTTTAGAATTATATAGACGCCACACAAGAACCGCTTGTAAGGTCTATGGGAACAAAACATTTTCTATTCTTTTCTATTATAAGCAAAGCTTAAATATGGCCTATTCTCTGGAAACCTGGACCGATACTATCCCTGATGAGAATAGGCGACAGAAGCTTGTTAACCTAAGCTAAGTGGAAGTTGAAATGCGAGTCAGTTTCACGGACGTAGGGTTTTGTACCGTTTGCTGTAAAAAGAGCGATCACGGTTCATGAGATGACTGATAGATAGACAGACAGCATGGTCTTTTAATAATATGGTACCGTTTTTACCTTTTAATTACGGAACTCTGAAAATGGCGTCAAATGCTTGGTGGTAAAATCAATTTATTCACTTCACTTTTAACATTGATTTCATTTTGTAATAATTTGTTTATTAACAGTGTAATTATATGCAAAAAATATAAATAATGTCTATTGATTAATCGGTAATCTTATTCGATAATTCATTTTCTAATTTTATTTGGGATTTAACGATTGTATTTATCTATTGTATTAAAATTAAATGGTAATAAAGTTATAAATTGTGTAATAAAAAGATAATTTTATTGCATTTAATTGGTTTTAATTTATAACAAAGGATCCGACCTCGCAATTCTCGTGTTTATGTGTTAGTAAATTTTAAAATATATCCCCAAGTAATGCAATTTATTCAAAGTATAAAGATATTTAAGCGATTATTTATTGCTTTTAATTGGTATACTTATTACCGGTTTACCAACGTAATTACTATGTTTATGACATGATAAATTTTAAAAAATATGCCCTTTAGTAATTTTATTCTTCTTTTTTCTTTCTTTTATGGAAAAAGACAGCGAACAAGCACATGACTCTCCTTATATTGAAGATGCGCTCTCTTGCACATCAGGCCTAATAGTCAACTATTAGGCCTGATGTGCAAATCTAACAGGAGGAGTCAGGAGGGTAGGGTAGCCCCTACCCTCCTGACCGGAACACGCCAATATCAAGAAAGCAGGAATATATAACGTGGTGGTTGACCCGGGCGAGTTGTTGCATAGCACTCTACCAGCATTGGCATTGTTGGTAGTGACCCAGTTAACCTATGCTCGCCTCTTATGAGTTGCCTAGTAGAGAGGCAGATGGTCAATTCTACACAGAGGACCCGGGCCAATACGAGGAGATTCTAGTCCATAGTCTGCTTTTACAATCTATTAAAAAAGCTCTTTTTTATAATAAAATAGTGAACAAATAGGTTTTCTTGTATTTTATATCATGGCGGCAATCATTTAGAGAGTTAAAATATACGAGTAAAAGATGTCAACATGAAACACAACAGTAGTGAGCACAGACGTCATGTAGGCAGGAATAAATACCATTTACGTACCGCACATGTTTTTTAAATTATTTCATGTATTTATTCCATACCATTAGTAAATCTTATAATTTTTAGTGTTGACATTATCAACACTGTAAAAAGCAAATAGGTCGACTATTTGGAAAACAATTTTCAAATGTAAGTAAGTGCAAAGTACATAGGTATGGATTTTCTCATTTAAAATATAACCTATACCACTTAGTTGCCGTTGTGGTCCAGCATTACCCTATAGGGTCTTTACATCCCAAAGTCGAGATATTTAAATGTTGTATTTATACATATATGTCACTACGAATTTAGAAAAAAAAACATGAGCGTCCTTTATTAATTATCCTCGAAACGGTAGGCAGAGGTACTTACTTATAAATCCAACAATCTGTAGCCATATTGGGCATCGATCCCCGCAATGTTACGTTTTTTAAATAAACTGAAAAAACACAGAGAAAGTCGTCCTACATGAAAATCGAACCCGAGACCTCGACTACGCTCGACCACGGATGATATACAAATTTATTTCACTTACAAAACATCAAAACCGTCCGGAGATATGAACGAACACTTAAGATATATCATTTCCTCTCGCTACATTTCATTATAAAAACCTTCGTTTTGATTTTAAAACCGTCGATACTGTATGTGATAAACAAATTATTAGTTCGTTCAGACCACCAAAGAAACTTTATCTATTCAACTGTCGGAATTCGAACACGTTTTAAAGTTAATTGAGGCGCTTCTGCGGCTTCACCGGTGGGGAGATTAGCCGAAGCGAGATTTATGATCTGAGTGCTGAGACACGAACTTTATACCATGGGATACACGACGGTGTTTGTTGTAATTTAACCGACTGTGTAAGGAAATATAATGTTTTTATACTACGTTAGCCATGTTCAAAATTAATTAAAATGCTACGGCAGTTGAGAGACTAGCCGATGCAAGATTTACTAGTATTTTATGAGACATGAACATCTTACCTTTGATACTGGACGGTGTTGATTGTGTAAGGAAATATAATGGTTTTGTTTATATCTCTGATACTTCTGTATAGGTATGTACCTATTCTGTGTTAGCCATGTTCAAAATTAATTAAAATGCTTCTGCGGTTTACAGATTAGCCGATGCAAAATTTACCATGTATGTTCTGAGACATGAACATTATACAATTGATACTGGACGGTTGTTGTAATTTAACCGACTGTGTAAGGAAATATAATGTTTTTATACTACGTTAGCCAAGTTCAAAATTAATTAAAATGCTTCTTTGGTTTACAGATTAGCCGATGCAAGATTTACTATGTATGTTCTGAGACATGAAAAAAAATGGTTTACTTGAATTAATCTTGTTCATACTTAAAATAAAATAATTTACAGAAATACAATTACAGACGTAGATAAAAACCTTATCTTCCCACCTTACATTACACAGTCGGGTAAATCAGGAAGTTCTAAGCGCCTACCATTAGGACACTGGGGCTCTCAAATACAATAATAAGACCGAGATATATCTTCACCTGACTATATATGGAAAGTTAATGCCTTTCTGTATGTTTGTATATGTTTAAAACCAAATCAAAGTTAATTGAGGCTATTTTGAGGCTATCAGTTAAAACTGTAACCGATGCAAGATTATATTCTTTGTATTAAAGTTATCAAGATAGCCCTTGAGAAATAGTTATCATATTAGGACAAATAATAGCCTCAAGTCTTCTCCAAGGTCAAATACATTTTTGTGTTAAAATTAACTTATAGATACTCGTAAAATAAAATATATAACAGAAACAATTAAAATTAGTTACAATATTAAAACAAATAGTATTTCCTTTCTTCTCAAATTCTCCTTCCAAATGCCAAAATTAACTGAAATCGGTTCAGCCGTTTTGGAGTAACAGTGGAATGTACATTCATATATACGTGCCTTTACATTAATATCATTAGTGTCGGTTATTCTTAGCTTTTGGAAATATGTCTACAAGAAGTCGTTTTTCTCCGGACACGCCTTAAGCCTTATATAATAATAATGCTAACGACACACTCGCCATTACCCAGCGTGACGTAATAACTTAAGCCCCATGCACACTGGGATGCGAATAATCCTATCGCTATTGTAATTGAACCCTAGTTTTATCACCCTATATGAACTGTTAATACCCCTTAATACAATTACTTAAGGTTCAAAATTGAATAATTAATTCCCGCCATAGACATAAGGGTGTCATAGAAAAATAATACTCGCACCGTTGGCCTAGGCTTTTATTTGTAACGAAGTTTCCTGTGTACGTATTTTTATATATTTTAAGGTTCCCTAGTTAAAAGGCTTCTGTATTTAGGATTCCGTACACAAAAGTAAAAACAAAAAACTGTTATTACGACTCAGCTGCCAGTTTTACTGTCTATCTGTCTGTCTGTTTCTCATACAACAAAAGTAATTTATGCCGTTATTACATATATTTTATTTATGAAATAAAATATTGACGTTTATAACTGATGGAATTTATGTGAATTGTTTCTAGCATGTTCTGTTTAATTGTAGGTTCCTTTAGGATTCTAACGTACGAACCAAAGTAATAATACAGTTTAATATATATTCTGTAGAATAACGGTACGGCTGACATAATCTGTTAAGACTGTTAACCGCGTAGGATCCCGGGTTCAATTCCCAGGTCGGGCAATTTTTCTTAAATGTTTTCAGATTATTCTGAGCGAAGTAGCGATAGGGCCCTAATACCTTTGTCGCTAATCGTTGGTGTCCTAGTATATCTACTGGACTTACGAGTCGTAGATATACTAGCACACCTCTGCCTTCCCTTTCGAGGATAATAGGCGTGAAGGTACTAATATCTATATATTCTACATCTTTTAAACAAAGTAGTTTAATATTAATAATTATTAATAAGCATTGTAAAATCCGATCAAATTTGATTTAACCTTGTTAAACAATAATGTACGGTCTCTACGCTACCTTAAATAAACAGTTGTCGGTTTCACAAACTATAAAATCGATTAGTCAAGGATAATATGCATTATGACGTCATGCTACTTACGACGTTATAATACAATAAATCATCTGACCAATAGCTGCTGTAGTATTATAAATTTAGTTGCAACTAGTAGTGCCCGGGACTTCGTACGCGTTTCTATATAAATACATTATTTTATACATTTCTAGAATAAAAATAGGCTAAGCCGTTCCTTATTATTACATCAGCTGGCTGAACTGAGTCAGACAGACAGACGAACATTCTAAAAAATAACCTCGTAAACATACGCATTTAGTAAAAAATAGTTATAAAGCGTAAGCAGAGGTAATATGCACCTACGGTTAGCCGACGATGTTAGGTCCAATTATGTGACAGGTGACAACATTATTGTTTTCAGCTTTGCCCCACCGGAATCGTACCTGGATCTCGAGCGCGAAAGTCGAACACCGATTACGGTGGACATCAGATTCGATAACATATTTTTTTTTAATATTTTTTTAGAGAGTGAAGATATACTAAGCTAGTACAAACCCATTCACTCTCGCGTTGAAAAAGCCAAAATTACTTATAATTTTCTGGAAATAATTACTTCTTTAGGGGATGAATTCAAAGCTTTTGCAATACGAAAAATAAAAAAGAGGCGGACCTTTTGTTTTTAGTTGATATAAGAAACAAATGTGGATGTTACAATTAGATTCTTATTGTAAATCTGTCAAAATCTGTGTAGTTGTTTCCGATTATGTGCCTTTAAACGATCTAAGTAGCCCTAACAGCGCCATCTATGAGCAAAAGTTACATTTATTTATAATACTTAACCATACCTTGCAGATAATACTTTAAATTTATGGAAAAGAGGTTTTTAGATCTGTTTAACTGTTAGATTATTTACCGTTAACTTTTCTTTTTTGATTATATTAAAAACGTAGACTAAATAAATAGACAGCGCGGTGGCCATTATTTCAGATTTATCTGCAAAACCAATAGAAAGAATATGTAAACCTAATATCAGCATAAAAAGCTGCCAATAAATAGTCCATATAGCTCAAAGAACTGGTTGAACGTGAGAACCCAGGGTTCGATTAATTGATATCATCACTATTGATATAGTTTTATATCTTAACAATGTTGTGTTCCGGTTTGGAGGGTCAAGTAGCCGGAAAACTTACCCATACAATCAAATAAGCATGCTAAGGGCTGTGACATAAGACTTAACGTATTACTTATCTTCATTTACCATAAAAAAATCATTTATCTGTTTAATATTATTGAGTTCATTCATTCACTCGAAACGGCCTCATTCAATATACTATAGTATTATTTAGTTCTGGGACAGTTGAGAGGTGGCCTCAGCTTTTGGGGTGACAATAAGGCAATCGAGGTTTGTGATTGGTTGTGACGTCACCCGGTTACGCCCTTGCTCGGATTACCGGATTAGAATGTCCGGTATTATTACCGTACGAGGTGCGGTCTGGGTTTGATTGCGCCACCGGATCACATTTCAGATTCGGGGCTCTGCGGATAAATGGAACGGGTTTCCGGGTGGCTATTTAATTAGGCGTATTGTTGAAGTCTATATTGAGAGCCTCTGTAGTCTAGTGGCATTTCGAACTTCCATTCGGGTAATCCAGGTTCTTTTAAATTACTAAGTAGTAACTAACTAGGTGGTAGAATCTTTTGGTATGGTAAGCCTCTTGCGAGTGTATGTTGACCAGCTACCCTACCCTCCAAATCAGAACACGACAATGCTGAGCACTGACGCTATTGTGGCAGGAATAGGTAAGGCGGTGGTACCAATCCCGACGAGTCGTTGCAAGACTCCACCACCTAGTAACTAATTAATCACCTAGTATTTTAGAAGAACCTGGATTACCCGAATAGAAGTTCGAAACGCAGACCACTAGACTACTGAGGCAGTTTTTTTATGTTATGAATAACGCACACATCATACTTACTGGTACGAATTGAGATCTTTCAAAACAAAATTTGCGATGATTTCGTCCCTGCCAGATGCAAATCATCCAAAAAAAGATTGATTGAATCTTGAATGATAAGCACTAAATCTTTGTACGTTCTCCCAACAAAATCAATGCTTTTGGAGAACGTAATTTCAATTCAAATTTCAAACACTGTTCACTCACGCCTATACAATCAACGCCAAAACCAAACAAGTTCTTCCAGTCGACCGTCAGATGTCTCTACAATGACTATAATATGATAGCATTTTAATTTAAACTTTTACACCAAAACATCAAAACATACTGCCTCATAAAAAGTCGATTTTTTTAAATAATTAAACTGCAAAAATCTGCTGAAAATATTAGTTTTCATTATATTTCTAAAAGAACTCAACGAATTGCTATAAAAATTATATGGGGCCAAACATAACATTTTTTAAAATATCAAATCATACTTGTTCTGTAAAAGGTATCAAATATCGAGTAACATGTTAAAAAAATAAAAAAATAAACATTTATTTGAATGGTACGTCCTCCTCCTTTTTGAAGTCGGTTAAAAAGTTCATTGTTAATTTGTAGGTACCGGCACAGTCTTGCCTCATTCTGGGCACAGTGATTTTTTACTTGTTTTTTTTTAGGAAAAAAAATTCTAGGCTTATGAAATGTATTTTGGTGACATACCTATTTCCCGACGCTCGCAATGTGAAAAATGTAGACCGCCTAAAAAATCGCTAGTACGTAGAAAGCGAGCCGCATTCCGATCATCGCTTCGACTCGAACCGCCGGTTAAGGTTCATAATTACCCTTTGGCGCCCGTCTGCTCATCGTACTTTTGTACCTTTTTGTACCTCGGACGATGGTCCCTTTTGTTCATCGCTTGTTGGTTTTGGGAATTAGCATGTCTTATTAGCATAACTGTCCGATAAGACGTGATTGCTGTTTTAACAGCTGAATTCGGACGGGGCAAATTGGCCCCTCAAGCTGTTAAACAAAACAATCGCGTTATTAAAATATTTCATTTTCCAACTGCCATTCGAAATTTGAAATTGAACATTTCGATCTAAGACTATAGAGGGTTCTAGAACACAAATATAAATCAGAACGTTCCGACTAAAGGGAAGGTAAAATATGCGTCTGCGAGCTCGGTCACCGGAATGGTAATATTGTTAACAGGGAGTAAAATAACAGGAAACCAAAAGGAGAATTATCATCTCGGGAATTTCTCAATAAGTGAGCGCGTGGGGCCGACGCGAGCGCCGCCCCGCGGCGAGTTGGTGGCGCCTATATCGATTATAATGACGTCTCTTTCGTCTGTAGAGCGGCATCCCGCTCTCACGCGCGCGGGTGGCGCCCGCCGACCATTACCGACCACCTCGACCCACGGCGACCTCTTCAGGGTTCTCATTTAAACACAAACCTGGCAGGCCATATCATTAATCTATTACGGATCGTACGGTGGGCTCGTATGTGAGGTAATTTCTTATTTTTTCTCATCCGATTTCGTCTCTACGGTGAAAGGTAACGATGGATATACGAGCGATATCCGATTTTATGGGGCTTAATTAACATTGATCAGTTTGCCGGCTTATTATGGACATTGCTTGTAAACTCTGGAACAAGTTGCGTATGTTAAGTTGTAAATGACCATCTTTCGTTTTAACCTATTCCCGTCTCTATATCAGATGATATCTGGCTCGGTTTGTATATTCTATAGGATTTGACAATAACGCCAATTTTTGGATACACAAAACTACTGACATATGACCTTTATAAATCAAGAAGGTAAACAAGGCCCATTCTAAGATTAGGTCGAATTCGAATTCACGAATCCGGGTTTCCTCATGATGTTCTCCCTTACCATTAGAGCATCCAGAAAATGTACTTAAGATAAAAAAACCTCATTGGGACATGGCAGGGTTCAAACCTCGGCCACCGAAATGGAAATCCGATTCGCGCAGGCCATCGAGGCTCTTTAAAAAAAACCGAAAAAGTAAACAGAAGTACACATTATGTATCCTTGATTAGCTGACAATATCAAATCTCTTGATGTGACAGGTGGCAAGTCCGTCGCCATATCGGGCCAAACCCCAATCTTTGGCAACGATTAATTTTTCAGATGAACTGGAAAAAATTAAGTAATTACATTTAGAACAATTCATTGGTATAAGGCGGGAAGTCCAAAGACCAAAACTCCAAGTTGAAATTACTTATTACAAATCTTTCTTACATAACAAGATAGGTAAGTTCTTCCTTAGCTAGATGGAGCCAAGAGTCATTTAATAAAAGTAGAGTATGATGAAATCATACTGTCAATAAACAACTAATTTTCACTTTTTTAATAACTACCTATTTTGTCGAAATTAATTCAAGGTTTGTATGGATCAGGTCCAAATTGATTCGAAACTGTGTAAAATAGTTGAAAAAAATCTAGAAATCGGTAAGGATTTACTTAAAAAAAAGTTGTCAGAAGTTTTGACAGTTGTCATTTTTTAATTATTCTTTTTAATATAATTCTTACAATTTCGTAATATTCAACATTTGCCTACAAAGTTGATATAAATTCACAATAACTAATAATAAGCATCACAATTTTTTATACGTTTAGGAACATGCTTATTTTTAATGCACATACAATAATTTTAATTTAAACATAATTATATTTTGTTGAAATTAATAAGTTGGTAGGTAGATTGGACTGAATTTGTATTTTTTTATATGGGATTTGACAGCGAAAAAGCACACGGCCGGTAAAAGACAACTGTGGTCGGCCTGTTAGAACGTATGTGCAATGCTACTTAATGCGACTTAATTAAAGCGGTGGATCCCTACTCAGGCGTGTTGCATCACAGCAGCACTCTACCACCAGTGGAAAATTATTACTCTAGTAATCGTTCGTTGTCCCAAATAAAATAATAATAAGCTTTTCTACTTTATAGTATCATTCAGTACCTACATGTAGGTATATCTAGGAAATGTAAAAGAGGCTTAATAATGAAATTCCACCTAGTGTCGACACTACAAACCATAAAACTTTAATGTATGTTACATAGATTTTAATGTACTTCTTTGAAACGGGTAAATTGTTTATCCATATACGGCCACATTAAGTCCGGTCCGGTTTATGGTCCGGTCCGCCCTCCGGCTGCGCGGGCGCCGCCATTCATATTTGTTCAACTGTCTGCTAATTACACCTTACAACGGAACGATCCCCACCTGATTAAGCTCTTGACATATTATTTCATCTTTGTTATTCTTATTTCGGAATAGTGATTAAACATTTTCGTGCCTTTACGAGTTGTTTTATTATGTTACGCTAAGTCCTTTGCAGGGTAGGCAGAGACAAAGAGAGAGAGAGAGAGAGGCACGATTCCTACATACCTAACTTCTTCCGCATTCATTATACTCTTCGTACAAATACGTTGGTTTCGGAGACTCTTGACACCGCCCTCAGATAATACACGAGCAATTTGGTTATGGAATGTCCACCTGCACATTCGCATTGTATCTGTTTTGTCAATCTTACATTCTTTCCAAAACCTAACAATCGGAGCATGCCCTTTCTGATTATTATCATTTTTAAAAAGAAAGTCTTCATGTATTTATGGTTAGAGTAGCTTGTAGAGCTCGGTCCTATGGAGGTTCCGTACTTGTTCTTTTAGCTTAATACGGTAAAAGTGTATAAAACATGACCAATGGTGGTAGAGACCTGTACAGCAACTCGCCCGGATAGAGATCCAGGGTAGGGTTGCTGGTAGATTTGCACATAAGGTCTAATAACTCGACCACAAGGCAGCAGCGCACCTACAACACCTAAGGTGTCTATAGGCCACGGTTATCTCGTACTATCAGGA
The DNA here is from genome assembly GCA_018236625.1 of Lasaia peninsularis. Taxonomy (NCBI): domain Eukaryota; kingdom Metazoa; phylum Arthropoda; class Insecta; order Lepidoptera; family Riodinidae; genus Lasaia; species Lasaia peninsularis. Next base: position 11,647 of record DVZL01000703.1, read on the forward strand.
GACCTGCGTACCTGTTCGCTGTCTTATACTATAAAAAAATACAGCGACACTGCAACAATCCTCTAATTGTTGTTTTGGCCGATTACGGAAAAGTAAAAAAAGTGACTTCAAATGGGGTATAAAACTGCATAATGGTTTTAATTTCCAGTTTGGGTTTTCAATTGACAATTAAATATTAATAGTAATTGTAACTGAAAAGGCGCGACATATGCTTGTTGTTAAAAAGTCTCTTCTCCGCTTCTTTCTTCTTCTTTTCGCTGTTTAATAAACTATTTTTTATGAATATGAAGTTAGCCAGTGTAATATCTATTGTAGACCTAAGTTTGTATGCCTTTAATTTAGAGTCGGTGTTCATCACTACCTTGTTTCTGATTAGAAAGTAGACCGGTATACTTCTAGTATATAAATTTAGTAACACTTCATTAATAGCTTTGTTGGCTTTTTTAAACGTATTTTTTGTAACTCTTAAACCTATTAAACTTCTATTAATTATATCATTTTATAAACGTATCAAAAAAATAACGATACGTCGAAAGAGAATAATAAATCTTCGCACAGTAAAGAAAATGTTTGCTGTTTCTGAACTCGCTTATTAAAGTAATTTAGCACTCTGGCCATAGTCTGCCCTGTTAGCTGTGTTTGTTTTGCAGGCGAGAACTTTACCCAACCTATTATTACACTCTCGTTATGTTTTTTACGTTCAGAAGTGGCCAACGCTTGGTTCTAAATTCATTTTCAAAACGCCTTTGTTAGTGGCGCCATCTCGCTCGTTTGAGCAAGATTATTTTTATGAGTGTTTATGTACTTATACAACAGGTAACTTTATTTTTATTTTATTTAATGTATTAGCAGTAGTCAGTTGTGTTGGTAGTGTTTTGTTTTGCAGGCAAGAACTTTACTTAACTTAAAGGTTTAAAAACTTTTTTATTGGTGGGTCTATAAGGTACGTTTTAGCGGACTTGCTTTAATAATGGGTATTCATTTACTTATCTTACAACTAGCCACTAGTATTGCTGTTCGCGACAACACTTACGTATTGTAGCCCCTATTTCACAACCTTGCAGGATTTAATTTTAAATATTGATTCATTTATGGATCCCTAAGTCATTATAGGTATATAACGAAATATTAAGTTTCTAGTCTCAACGGTTTGGCCTGTATGTTGATACATCAGTCAGTTTTCTTTTTATATATTGTTAACTTTATGATATATTCTATCTTCTTATATTAATTTTGTTTGTACAATATAACTGAAACATAAAATTACACTGATTGAACAAATGACAACATATACTGTGAGTTTTTGTAATTATATATATATATGTGAACGCAAACTCCCTTGCCACAGTACCGAGTGTCAAGTGTCATATTTGCCTAACTTCTTCCACATTCATTAATTCATACAAACACGCAGTTTTCGAAAACCTAAAAAAAACAATTTTATTTATATAACATAAATCATAATAATATTTTTCATTATTATAATCATATTATGTTATCACATGTATAAATGTCATATTTCAAAAAGAGAACATATATATTTTTATCATTACAATCTGATTACATTTATAAATGTCATATTTTAAAAAAAGAACACATTTTTTAATATTTTAAAAAAAGAACCATCGGGTTGAGTACCACTGTCAAATCATCACCTCAAAACGCCGGAGGCGCAGGCACAGGGTCGTAAAACCTGTTATTATTGCTAATAATCTTATTTTCACTCATCGTTTTATTATTGTTAAATTGCTACCCTTTTTTATTGACTAACACTGAGATATTTACATAACCAAAAATTGTTCAATCATATTAAGAAATAATGTTGTACGGAAGTACAGTTACAACCAGTATTTTAATAACTAGCTTTTGCCGTTGACTTTATCCGCGTTTGATTTTTGTTTTGCGTCTTCACCCGAATATATTATGCATGTAATATTACCTATATTACTTGGTTAAACCTTGGTCTTGATTCTTGAATCACTCTATTAACGAAACTGCATCAAAATTAATTGAGTAGTTTTAATGATTTAAGTATACAAAAGGATAAACGAGGATGGAAAACAGCTTTGTTTTATACTATATAGTGATACAATTCTAAAATAAATCTTAGTTACTCCATATCATCAGCTATCTGCCATTGAAAGTCCCGTCCAAATCGGTCCTGCCGTTCCAGAGATCAGCCGGAAAAAACAGACAAACAAAAATGTTAAAAATGTTTTTTGGTATATGTACCGTGTATATATACTTATACATTCAATAAAATGCGGTTATTTTATTTATTTTTATAGATTTGTGTGTGTAAAAATGCTTCATCAAACATCCAGTTAGGCATTCTGGCCTTTATTCTTATCATACTAAAGTTCATTTTTCTCTCCTTCGTAGGAGCTCATCTATAGCCAAAGTCAACGGATGTTGTCCAAGTTGCTGTGGCCAAATACATCACCTAGTGCGCCCAGAGACCCCCACTCAGACCATTTGGTTAGTAGACATTTCATTTTTTTTAACGTTTCGCAAAATAAAAGTTCAAAAACTTATTTAAATTTAAAAACCAAAAAACAGATATATAAGAACGCGAATAGCATGCCTTAAATCTCTAGAACTATACAAAAAAAATACATATATATCTTCACGCTAAATTCTGCTGCTAAATTTGCTGAGTAGGCAGAGAGCTTCGATTGCCAATTGTCGCGATTACTACAAACTTGTCGAACCTACATATTAACTAATATCTTCATACAATCACGTTTTCGGAGACTCTTGATACAAAACCAAGATACCTACTATGACGTCATAAAACATTTTTTAATATTGCAATAATTGTTTAAAATAACGTCTTTATGACGTATGTCAAAAGATTTTCTTTTACAGTAAAGATTAGCAATATTGTATAAATACTTTAATGACTAACTGATGATCGTTATTTCCAAATACTTATTTTTTATTGTACTTATGATTCAAAAAATATGCAAAATTTAAATAAAATTCGCTAAGTGCGAGTCTGACTCGCACAAGTTGAGTTCTGTATCATTAATTGTAAAAACGGCCAAAGAATCACGTTTTATGGAATGCCTCTTTAAATATTTGTTTTAATCTGTTTTTTTTTTTTGTATTTGTTGTCATAGCGGCAACAGAAATACATCATGTGTGAAAATAACAACTACCCATCTAAATATTACGATTCATAAGAAACAACCCGGTGACAGACAGACGGACGAACAGAAGAACAACGGAGTCTTGATAACAAGTTTTCAGCATATGGATACTGAACTCTGAAAACATGAACTAATCCAAACTTATCCGGCATGTTAGAGTTATTAGCTCGCTCAAGGAAAACTTAATCATACAATGAATTTCGATGATATATTCAATGTTGAATGTCGTTATGACGGCAATAGAAATACACCATCTGTGAATACAGCCTCGTGACAGATAGACAAATGGACAGCGAAGTCTTAGTAATAGGGTTCCGTATTTTACCCTTTGGGTTCGGAACCCTAAAATAGTAAGTTTTCGTCAATTTTTCTCCAAATTCAACTGTAATTCTAAGCATTAAACATACATCGAGGAAAAAGTAAATTATTTGCTGGTTTCTCAAAATACGACTATTATTCGACAGCGAAAATTATTTTCTCTTTTATAGTTGCCATTCAACTGCGGAACCCTAAAAAATGGCAACGGACATCAAACTATTTTCTTTCAATCAAATATAACGTAGCGAATGAACCGTCAAAACAGCGTACCGATGACGCCCCTAACAAGCTCGAGCGTTGAATACTTTTTTTATAACCACCGAAAAAACTTTATGGTCGAAATCATGGCGGCAGATGTTAATGATTCTATTATTTATGATCGAGCCTTGTCTATTACCTTCATTTTTTGTCTGTACAAAAGGTCTTGCACTGATGAGTTGGTAAACATGTCCATTCATTTGTAAACTTTATAAACGATTCGTGCCTTCCTAGGTATTAAAAAATGTTACAGCTGTTGCTTCTGGTATTATTGAAATTCTGGAAATACTTTCGACACCAGCAATTTATACTACGCTAACTCATATAAACAAACAAGCGAGGCGACCTCTCCCGGCGCATATTCAGATAACTACAGTTAGCGCAATATAAATCGAGTGATTTTAAAAATACCTTTTCTTAGCGTTTATAAGATTTGTAACTTTATTATTTATGTATTTTTCTTCACGATTTTTTTATTACATAAAGAGGACCACATTTTAAGCCCGTTGACATAAAAAAAAAACTATTTACCTTAAATTCGAGTTAGCGTAGTATAAATTGTTGGTGTCACTTTGATTGAATGAAATTACAAACTAGTTACCCTTCGCGGTTTAGTTTAGGCTTCATTCAGGTTCGTCAAGGTGACAATATTTATCTATACATCTATACAAATAAATAAAATTGGAGTGTTTGTATGGAATATTAAAATAACCGCTTTTTACTGCATGCATATTATGTATGTTTGATATACCAAAATAATATTTTTCACTATTGATTTTCTGTCTGGCTGTTTATACCCGCTAATTTCTGATCTGAGCTGCTGCAATAATAAACAGCTAACTAAATTTTACTTAGAAATGTATATAATAACAAAATTCAATAAAAACGTGGACGAAGTCGCTGGCACAGCTAGTTTTACTATAAAACACTGGCTGTCCCGGCAAACCATCCATACTTAGGGGAATGAAAAATAGATTCTGACCGAATCTTAAACCTACACATTCGCACGCAAAATTTAAATTAAACGGAATGGGACGGCGTAAAAATATTCTATATCCATCTCCTGGGTCTCAGCTACCTCTCTACTAATTTTTACCCAAATCGGTTCAGCCATTCTTGCGTTATAAATATTTTGTTTAAAAGATATAGTAGATTCGTGTAGATTTTGTCGTACTAATGACGGTAGGCATATGAACCCTTACTTAGGGTAAAATTTGTCCAAAATCATCATTATACTAACTGTTGTCCGTGACTTCGCCAGCGTATTAAAATCCCGTGGAATCATATTAAGATATCTGAATACAAAACCATGTCCATCTCCAAGGTTGACTTTCTTTTGCTAGAACGTAATATTATATCATTAACACGGTAAATACATACAATTTGGACCGCCTCATTAGTTGAGAGTTTAGCGTGCGCCTAAAACCACCGACTAATCGGCGAAGCTCGGGTTCGTTTCCCGACGGAGGCAGGCATTTGTGTGATGAACATAGATGTTTGCATTTCCGGGTCTGGTGTTTCTTAAATTTATTCTTGTATTTAAGTATTTCTACGTATTAGTATCGTCGACTAACACCCATAACACAAGCGTATAATTCCATTACTTTGGGGTTTGATCAATTACATACTTTTACATTTATGTTATTAGGGGTTTTTAATAGATTTATTATTGAGATTATTTTTTTAGATTTGTTTGGAAAGGGTTTATCTTTTGTAACGTATAGAGCTAGTGAAATATTAATAAAGGTACTCAGATAGTATTATTGTAAAGAACCCAGATCAAACACAAGTCCCATGGGTTGGGGAGGGGTTTGAGGGGTTGGAGGGGTTGTGAGTGAAGCAGGGGCGATGGATGTAATTGATTGGCTTCGACAGCGATGCGCTTATAATATACGAGATTTTTATTTTGTAAAAATATTACTTGAATTTGTCCTGCTTTATATTAAATAAATATCCCCACGCCAATTCAGGGATATGTGGAGAGGTGGCAGAGACATCCGACCATCTTTGGTATCTACCAAAAAAAAAACACGGGACTTCGTATGTCAAAGTCGAACACCGACTGCGCTCGACCAGAGATAGGATACCTATTATTATTTACTTATTTTTTTCTCAATTTTCAGAATACCAAAGTAGAAATAGTATTGTATCTATCGCCCAAACTTGGTACCATTGTCTTGTCTAATTCATTCGCAAAGAGTCAATTGCCCCAGTTTGTTTAGGTTTTAAGGTATAGGGACCAGTAAATTTATTAACGCATGTTTAAAATTAAATCCTAATATAGAAAATATATACCTACTTTATTTCACCTGGACCAAAATACAAAACTGCCCGTAAAGCTGAAAGGAGGGAAAATGGGGCCTTATAACCAGTCCAATCATAATATTTAAGAACCGTAGTAACGCTGTATAACATACCCCAAAAATATTTTAAGTTTTTTTTACCGATGTGCAAAACCCTATTTCAGTAAAATCAAAAGGTAAATTATGCAGAATGTAAGAAGATGGGAACACATACGCAGAAAAAATAAGATAAGAGTTTCTTTTTTCATTAATTTGAAAAAATACCATTGCTACGTACGTAGTATCTAGACTACGTATATTTCTATCAAGACAAGTCTGCTTAGGTATTTTATCTTTCAATTCCATAAATAAAAATTCATTTTTTACAGATAAAAAACAAGCATAAATGACTAACGGCCTTTGTCATTTTTTCACTAACACCATATTGTGATATAATTTAAAAACTAACAAATAATAAATTGCCTAGATGATTAAATATAAATTGGCTCAAGAGAGCCAAAGTAGAGGCAATAAACAAACAAACGGAAACATCGACAGCTGTCTAACGATACTATAATTATTTATTACCATAATTATCTCCTAACGCTTGTTAGTTTTGTCAGGAACAAACCCCCAATCATATTCTAATTAAATACATTTATACGCCAATTTTTTGGATTTTTCTTACGATTTGACAATAGATATTAAATTCTATGTCATTAGTGATTGGGTCACTTTTTGTCCGTGATTAATTGTTCGAGTTTGTAAGGTGTTTTTCGTATATATAATTAGGATACAGACACCTTCATCTGATGAACTGGCGCCTCGGGCATCTTATGGGATCTGTGTATTACTTAAAACGTTTTTGTGGATATAAAACTTTAGTTGTTTTTAGTTATGAACCGGTGTTTTGAATTTTAATATCTGTGGATCAAATAATTGGTTTAAAGTTTTAATAGTCCATGTATATTTCGGCTTCTGCCTCTGTGCTCTAGAAGTTGTTAGAACTTCGGAGTACACCAACAGTGCAGCAGCTAACTTGGCACATTTTCTCTTAAGGCGAAGAAATACTTCGAAACCCGTTCGTTTCTTCGAATTCAATCTAATCTAGGAGTAGGTTTGGTTTTCCTACTGGATTGCAGAGGTCAGATTGCAATCTCTTTGTGTTAAAACTGACGCCCTTGTCAAATCTGTAAAAACGTAAATGGATCATGTAGCTGACCCCGATATAATCTGATATAGAAACAGGATAATTCAAGAAAAAAGAAGAATAATTAGGAAAAATATAGGTATTATAACATTTTCAAATGTATTAAACTTTTAAAATGTATTTTACAAGTAGAACTAAATCAATAGTAAACTTTCACGTTGTTCACGTTCAAAAAAGTTTTTTTTTTTCTATCACATGATTATTTTATCAAAAACAATAAAATGTATATTTTTTGTTGCTTTATTTTAGTTTAGATTTTTCATTTTCAACATTTCTTGGAATAAACCAAAAAAATAAATATTTTTTGTATATTCTATAGATATATTTTTGTACTGTGTGACATTATGTAACATTTAAATCAAATACTTAATATTTTACCGTGTAATTACAAGTTTTTATTTTAAATTCAATATTATCTTTGTTTTAAAATAAGGATAATTTCATATCAATGCTACTCTTAGCCGAATAGTGAACCCCTCCATCATTTACGACTTCTTAGTGTCAAAAATCTTGCACCATTATTATTTCAAATATATCGTTAATCTAAAAAAATGTATTTATTATGAAACGTTTAAAAATAATATTTCCATAAAAATGTTTTCGAAGAATTTCAAATGCTGTGATTTTTTATTTTTAATGACACAGATTCTATATCATTATTTTCTCAGAGGATTCTATTTTGTTAAAACGCTATTGATTATTAAAATCCATTTAAAATAAAACGATTTCTTTGAAAATATTGTTGACGCATTCGAAGCGGATGATTCACACGACCAATTCAAAACTGCGAGCGCGCGACTATCAGATACGCTTTTTATTTGAACCTGTAATTATCTAAACATCCATAAACCTATCTGAATATTGAAATAGAGCGCATCTCATCAAAAACATTTAATATAACACGTAAACCACCAAAGCTACGCCGTAAAGTGTATGAAGGTATAAAACTATAAAAGCCTTTTACCGGAGCCGCTTAGAACTCCATCGCTCAAGTATAAAATCACCGGCACATTATTATAACAGATCTACAAGGGCCCCTAACACAGACCTCTTTGTACGTTGAGAGGTATCAGTGGAATTGGTCTTGGATAGTTTGATGTTACTTCTAATTGCTGATGGCGGCGCCACTGTCTTTATGAATTCCTGTTCCACATTTTAATGCGTTTTAATGCATTTAGAATTTAAAGCGTAAAATGAAACGCTTTATGCAAAAATCTCTTCATGCAGATTGTCTATGTTTCGTAATTGTTCTTGACTCAAGATTGTTTTAATAATTCGAATGCTTTTGTCAAAACCCTTTGTTCTTTTTCGCGACGTGAGTGATGCTCAACGTATTTTACTTTCAATTTGAATTGAGGATGTTCCTTTTGACGTATGTTTTAATGTTTGTGGATAGAGTAATAGTTTTAAATGTGGATCTCGAGAGCGGATTAAGAATCATTTTCAGCTCGGTGTAGCTTAATGTCGGATGTCTTTGTTCCGTGTTTGACATATTCAAATATTTCTAAGGACTTACCCCTCAGCCCCTGCTTACCTTCGTGGAAAGAAAAATTATCATCATATTAATAATTAAAATGTAATCAATAGGTATTGATTCTTTTATTAAGTATTTTCTTATTAAAATTATGTTTTTAGTTATTATACTTGCAATTAACTTTTGTTTAATAGTTCTTATATTTATTTCTGGAATAGTTTTCAGCTAATATAACAATTAAAATGAAAGTGTTTTCAATATCAAAAACTTTAATCATAGTATACCTAGTTGTAAATATAGTATAGTTTCCAAGTTCTCACACTGAGCTATCAATGCATTGCTTTCTCTCAAACCATATTGTGTTTTCCAATTTTATTGTAAATTTGTAAGATTAGCTCTGATAATATCAAGTCTTAGATCGTTCTACTAACCCCGTGTTGGTCCGGGTCTTCTGTGTAGAATAGGCTATCTGCCTTTCTACAAGGCAGCATGTAAGAGGAGAGCATAGGTTAAGGTTATACCACTGGTGGTACATTGCTGTGCAGCGACTCGCCCGGGTTAGGGATCTACCACCCTACGCGGCGGAACAACCGCCGCCATAATGACATTTTCAAGTTCTGGTCGAAAGGTTAGGGTTGCCAGTAGACTTGCATGGCACACCTAACACCCCGGCCACAAGACATTGACGCAACGACATCTATGGTGTCTATAGGCCACGGTTGTCTCTTACCAGGGGCGTTAGAATGAGCACTATCGTCTCGACGCGATCGTGTCGTTTTGCGCGATTTTAAATGTCAAACTCAAAAAATTGTACTAGGTTTTTGAATAACGAGACGATAGTGCTCATTCTAACCCCCCAGGAGAGCTGTGTAATTGTTCGCTGTCTTATCCCGTCGTTCTTGAGTTAAAAATGGTGTCACTAATACAACATTGTTTTG